>JAGVSQ010007544.1:0-15225 GCA_022683975.1 Rhyacophila evoluta
AAATCAATTTTGATTTTTCTGTTTGTTTAACTTTTATGCATTTTTAATGATAATTAGTTTAAAACAAAAAAAAAGTCTAAAAACATTAGCATAAAAATCTAAATACCGAGTTAATGTTTTTTCTCTAATTTAAACTTCTTTTTTACTAAGATTACAGGAACTGGACATGGAATTGGGCGCGAATTATCTTTACAATATGCAGCTTTGGGCAGTACAATAGTCTGTGTAGATATTAATAGTGAAGGAAATGGAGAGACTGTCAAGATGGTGAAATCACAAGGAGGAAAAGTACATGCATATACGTGAGTAATTCAAACTTTTTGGCTGGCTACAGATGATCATGTTGATAGACTTTTACGAGAGAATTGCTCAACCCAATGAGCATCTAGTTCTGCATTTTTGGATTTGAAAATATCCAGCAGCTTTTTTGTTTGCTAGCATGCTTATCTCTCGGCTATAGGGGAGAAAGATAATTATTTCATACATATGAATATCTGAATATAGAGAGAAAAAATTATACAAATCGTCGCTTTAGGTTTGTTTTTTTGAACAGACCAACTGTCATGTTCAGAATGAAAATAAATGTCATTTAAATACATGCAGATATGTACATGAAGGTATTTGAGCTATTTTTTAAAAACTTTGTGATTGCTGTGTTATAGATGAATCAAATTACAGTACATTAAAATAGAGTGCTTCACGTTCGTTACGCCACGGTATATGCACACATAACGGGTGTGGGGACATGGCAGATGGTGGAGAGGAAAATATTTAGTATCTAATTAGTTGAAAACATGTTTTGTTTTTCAAATCACGCTCCGTGGATATTCGATGAAGCAATCCTAAACTGACAAAATTTTAGCATTAGAGAAAGTAAAAAAATAAATATCCAAAATTCTCAAATGGTTAAACACATGTTACCATTTGTATATCATCTAAAGCAGTGGTACCTAAAGTGGTCCCTACCGACCTCCAGGAATACATACAATTGCTAAAGGAGTCTGGGAATATCAGGGAGTACGTAAAACATTTACATGCACGAATTAAAAAAAAGGCGAGTAATTATTATTCTGGGAAGTAACTAAACAAAAATAATTATTTGAGGGGCACGTATTTTTGTTACTTAATTAAAGGGTCTACGAAACAAACTGTTTGGGAATCACTGATCTAATGAGTATATTTTCAATCCCTTTGCTGTGAGTTGTACAATTCAATTCATTATTGTCAAAGATTTTCTTTCTTAGCGTAATATATGGTGACAAGAATTATAGGTGAATTAGCTTACCTCAATTTCTGTGTTTTATATTGTAGATGTGATGTATCGAATAGAGAGGCAGTATTCGCAATGGCAACCAAAATACAGAAAGAAGTCGGAGAAGTATCAGTTCTAGTCAATAATGCTGGAATCATGCCTTGCCATTCGTTCCTAAGTCACACAGAAAGCGAAGTCAAACAACTCTTTGAAGTTAATGTTTATGCACACTTTTGGGTAGGCAAATGGCAAATATTTTTGTGATTAATTTAATTTATATACCTGATTTTATCATTCATGTATTAGTTCATAGTTCAAAATAGTCTATGAATACTAAAAATGTAATCGATTTTTTCCAATTTTATTTCTTGAAAAAAGGTTTAATTTTCCATATTTTTTTAGTTATCACACCTAGACTGATCTTATTGATTAAGACTTTTCATCATGTTGATATACAATTATCAATGCTCCCATTTGAAAATAATTTGTGTGTAAAAATCAAAAAAATATTTTTTATACTCTATGAATTATTTACACACCTGTAACATGTTGACATAAATTTTATTAGAACTCATTTTAAAATAATGTCTATATTAAAGATGATATCATAAACCTTGTAAAAATAATATAATTTTCGAATTGTACATTTAGTAATTATATATAAATATGTGAACTGAAAGGCAGTATAATATGTATTATTAATAACCACTGAAAAAAAAAATGCTCAAGATACAAGATAACGAAAAGATTTTATTTTAAATTTTTATTTTTTCTTCATGGTGTTTTTAATACCTCATGAACTTTCTGTTAGATAATACTTATGTTATATCATTTTAATTAAACAATAATTATCTATAGTCATTTGGTTATGTATAGTTTAATATAAATATAGACACAATGGAGATTAACTAAGTTCACATAGGTCACTCAATGAATGTATCTTATTTTCAGCTTTTACAAGCGTTTCTTCCAAGCATGATCAACCGAAATCATGGACACATTGTGGCTTTATCGTCAATGGCAGGAGCTATGGGACTTACCAATTTAGTACCGTATTGTGGATCCAAGTATGCCGTACGAGGCATTATGGAATCATTACATGAAGAACTTAGAGAAGATATTCGAAAAATTAATGTAAGGATAACACTATAAAAATATATGAGCTATGAAAATGAAAATGATATATTTCATCGGCTAACTGAATTATTATAGTAAAAAGTTAGTGGTTCTACATTCCGAGTATATAACCTTTTTTTATTAAAGTAAAAGATTTTCAATAGTCGCACTTACCTATAATTTAACTTTTAAGTAAATTTAACATAGCAGTTAAAATGAGTTAAAAATAATATGCAGGATGAATTATAGTGTAAAAAAAATAGCAAGAATACTGAACAATAATTTCAAAAGTTTTATGAATATTTGGATTATAGATTTTGGTTTGCAATCGCTCAATATAATTCTTACATTAGTGAAATTATTCTCACATAAATTGAATGTGTGAGAGCTGCTTAAAATATCTTTTGTTTTTGAGCTCAATGGTGAAAATACGCAACGCTCAATTTTTCTTTTACGCAGTGGATATATTCCAACAAAAACCGTGTAGAAAAAGTGATAGAATACATAGAGAAATTGAAGATTAATTATAAAATCCCCTAAATTATAAAATCTTTTTTATTTCAAGACGGCAATATTGTGACATAGAAAAAAAATACATAAAAAAGTAATAATAAATTCAAAAAATGGATGGTGGTATCAAGTTATTTCAAAACTGTGTAAAAAAAGAGTTGGGTGTATGTATTTAGCACACCTTAAATCAATTGATAATAGTCCGAAAATGATTTATTAAAATATATTGATATATGTTTATGTTTTTTATAGATAAAATTCACCACAATATTACCGTACATTGTTGACACTGGATTATGCAAGAAACCGAAGATTAGATTCCCAAACTTAATGAAGCTGGTCTCTCCTACGGATGCTGCTCAACAGATAATTAAAGCCATGCGTCAAGACTTACAAGAAGTGTCAATTCCTAAATCACTTCTTTTAATAAATCACATTTGCAGAGTTTTTCCCAATAAAATTGGCATGTGCCTTAAAGATTTCTTGGATAGTGGCCTTGAATCACATATTTGAGACATTCATTTTAGTATCATATTAATCATAAAATAATCATTTGTTAACCATGCAAAGATGTCTAATTAATTAATCTAATCCACGGTATAATTGAAATGATATCATAAGAGGCTTTAAGAACTGAATGCTTAGGTTTATGTTACATAAATAATGATGTTTAATGTGTTATAGTTGTATTTCTTCAGATGGTTGTTGATTACGCACATTTCCATATCACCAATACAAGAAAATTTTCATTCTGAGAAAAAAACAAAATGGCATTGAAATATATCTACCACACATAATTAATTTAATAGTTTTGAGTCTAGTATCAACCGTACATACTCATAAATATGTATGTAATTTATCGTCTCTCTGAATCAATTACCTACCAGATTCTTCTAAGGAGTCAATTTTAACATCTTAATTTAAATGTACAATCTATAGGACATTCTTTAGAAGAAATAAGTTTTTAAAGTGTGTCCCATTTAGAAATATTTAGAAAATGATGAATGTAAACATAAGGGGATATGAAAATAATAAATATATAATTAAAAGGTAAATTGACCATCAAAAATATTTTGGAAAGGTCAACTTATTATTTTGTAGATAGATGTGTCATCTTGTTCTGAAATAAAATCTTTTTTCTTCATTATTTACTTATCGTGAGATACAACATTTAAAACGACTAATATTTTTGGATTCATGTTATTATATTTTACAGCTGTTGAATACACGTTTCAAATAAATTCTGTTGATTTTTTAATAATATTGTAAAGCGTTAGAAAAATATTCTGATTGTTAATAAATTTTAACTGAAATAACATGTAACTTAAGATTTATTATACAGAAAATGCGCAATTATAGGATTATTTACTATTCCTACTAAAAATGGATATCCTAAAATTGAAATGGCAGCGGTTTTTATAGAGTTTTTTAGGTTAGTTTTAGGGTAATCCATTTTGGGTACATTAAATTTAATGATTAACATCAAATCCTGATAAAAACAATTTGATGAGATATATTTTCATTCTGTAGCAATATGGAATAAAGGAATCAAATAGAATATTTTTAAAAGTTCATTTTTATTTCCAATATATTTGAAATTGATTTTTTCTACTGGTTTACATCCTATTTGGTTCTTTTATACAAAAATACGTGTTCAAAATCTTCTTTTTTTAAATTTGATGTCGTGGAATAAGTTAACTTTGGAAATACTCCTCTCATATGTGGATGTGGAATGAAAATGGTGATTAACTGTATAAATATAGATATCTAAATTTTGGGTGGGTAAGCAATTTGCTATAACTAACAGATTTTAAGTGAATAGAAAATAAGTTTTGTACATCATGAACTTCATTAATATCTAACTTCCTTTTTTAAAGTTTTTCTTCTGCAGATTTATTATGGAATAATGTTATGATTGAAGATTATTATCTATTGGTAATATTAACACTGGTCATGCTCGCATTCAATTTGAAATTAAATAACAGTTTTGGAAAATTCATTGGTTTAGTGGCAAACAAAAAAAAAATCATCACACATATTAAAAAGTATCATATTTCTAGATACACCATTTTTTTAAACTTCTTGATTGTTAACTACGTGCCTTTTCATCAAAATGCATAAACTAATAGGTATATTGACAGAGTATGCACATTCTCTTTTCTGTTTTCTGATGTTATTTCTGCTAATAAGGTGTTAAAGTATCCCGAATAAATAAAAAACAACTAGTTTTCAATTAAGCCCTCTTGTTTAGCATTTACCATCCTAATAAATCAGAAACTACTGTATAGCTTGTAAAATGTGAACAGCAGCTCTCAGTTAAAATAATAATTTGTTCTTGCATAAAATAAATAATTGATTAGAGTACATCTGTTTCTACTTGTGTTGTTCTTTGACATAGAAGTAGAAATAAATTACCATTGTATAGAACTGATTTGAAGTGATAAGATGCAATTTATTATTGGTTTAATCAACTATTTTGTATTGGTTAATAGTAGTGATAAAAAATTGCCTAAAAGTCAGCTATTGTGTGTTTTGTTAGTAATACACACATTAATATTAGAATCATACCATTTAAACAAACTTACAGTGTCAGTCTCCATGACTCCGAAGACTTACATTATATTTGTAAAGAATGAGTCTTTCTTGTTATAGTTACCATTAAGCTAGATGAATATAGTAAATAAGAAATACTATCTCTTTTGCAGCCAATTCATTCGCGGACTAAAAATTGAAGATTTTACCCAAAGAACTTGAAGTAAACATATAACTAAATTTAAATTCATAATTATAAAATATGGTATTAATTAATCAACTCCTTTAAATGTTGAATTTTATAGAGAGAAAATGTTTGATACCATTGAGAATTACAAAGTCATGAACCAACTTGACTAAAATATTATCTAATTGATAGATAAGTGATCAAAATTTGCCTTGAAAGTTTACACTAAGACTGAAGTTTTGAAAATAGATTCGTAAAAATAGTTTTTAAAATCTTCGTACAGTGGATAACTCTGCTTTTGATAAATGTCTTCTGTTAATTAATTCTTTATTATAATGTCACTTTACACATCATATTCAATCTATTCAACTATAGATACTAATATATTAACATTACCCATGTTTACACTGAAATTTTCATTTATTGGATTAATTACTACAGAATATTTACACTAAACTAAGAGTGTAAGGACATATAGTTTTAAGAATGATGGTTGAGAAAAAATAAAATATATTTTTACAAAAATGTTTTTTAATATTCCAACATGTATGTTTATAACATGCCTTGAGTCCATAAGAATATTTTAAGTCTACAATATGACTAAAGAGAATAGTTGTTCATATAATAACTTATCAAGGACACTCAAGTTATGACCATCATACCTTTTCCTCAGATATTCCTATGAATCAATATATAATCTGGACCACACTTCATCGCTTAAATGCAGAACTATACTATGTCACACTGGACTTAATTTACAGGAGAGTTGTTTAAAAAATATTGGAATACGTCCATTTTAATGATTATCTTTTAAAGAACTTTTCTTTTGTTGATATATATTACATATAAGGGTAAGTAAATATAATTTGCAATAAATATGTTTTGGATTGTTCTGAATTTAAATTTAAATATGATATTTTGTTACTTAGAGTACTTTAGTTATAATAATTTTTTGTATGAATATGTACATATATTGTACTGTAATTTGAACATGATGGGAAGAATTTTATAGGCAATAAAGAAATAAGAAAAAAGATTTACACACATTTGTTTATTCAGTACCAAAAAGTTTTTAAGCAAACAATAATGTTTATGAGCGTTTGTGTGCGCTTTGATGTTTATTTAACAAAATTTCATTCGAGAATAATAAACCACACACTTCACAGACTTTAGTATTGAGTTTATGATTCAACAAATGTTTTTCCAAAAGTTCTGAGTTCATGAACTGCCTAGTGCAAATTTCACATTGATATTTCTTGCCAACGTGTATGATGGCATGCCGTGATAAGGCATTGTAAGAATTAAAACTTTTACCACACGTGTCGCAAAGATGTTGAGTATTTTCAAAAATTCCTGTATGCTGCTTTATGTGAGAGTATAATTCATTCCTGTCAACAAATAGAGTTAAGCACACTTTACACCGATAAACACAAGACCCAGATTTTTCCTCGATTGTCTTATGTTTGACACGTCTATGATTTAGCAGACTCGCTTTATTTGAATATCCGTTTCCGCAATCTTCGCAGACAAATTTATCTTGCTGTGCTTTATTTTTCAGTTTTATATGCGATTTTGCATGAAGATATAATTCATCTTTAGATTTAAATAATTTACCACATTCTCTGCATCTATATAAACATCCACTTTCGGCTACAAAGTCAGAATGACATTTTTCATAATGCTGATTCAGTCTATCAGCTCCGATAAATTCTTTATTGCATTTGTCACACTTGAGAGTTTGCATTTTGCTGTGGACAACTCGATGCCTTAGCATTTTATCTTTTGTTTCATAAACTACACCACAATCTACGCATGTTCTTTTCAAAGCCTCACAACTTCCCATATGATTTGCGAGCAAGTCGAAATGATTGAATACTGCTTTACAGGACATGCATGAATAATTTTCCGCATATTTATCAGAATTATTAAAAGTTAAGCCATTAGATATCGGAGTCCGTTGTCCTTGTTTAGCTAAAATTTTATTTACTATATCTAAGTCAGAATCCAAAACATCGATTTCCATGTGTATTTCATAGGAATCATCTTGAGTAATAGAAGACACACTGTCATTTATGTTGTTAATTTTGGTTAATTTGACTCCACTTTGCAAAAGCTTCTTGGTGACGTCGATAGTTGGCGGGTTGACTTCTGATAGACATTCTAAGGCATTTGAATTTGCTAATAATTCTAAATCAAAAGAATTATTACTACTCTCAAGAAACTCCGCTAAAAATTCGTCCTCGCTTCCGGATTTAGCACTCAGATTGCCAATGTCCAACGCTTTTCCCACTACGCGCTGTTCAGTTTCTCCTGGCCAGTTGCTTTCGATCACATCGAAAGAAGTAGAGTCATTCATTAAACCAGCTAGTAACCATTGTTCACAGCATTTAGAGTTTATATAGAAGTTATAATAGCCGTGTAAAAGGTCTGCACATTTATTGCAAATTTTCTTTGGCAGTAAATCTTCAGCTGATATCTCAATTGACAGGCATGTCGACAGCTCTAATGGTATGTTATTGACGTTTTCAAATATGGATAAAAGATCATCTGTTTGAACTAAGCACAGCCTGCAATATCTATTGAATTCTTCCATTATTATGTTATTCACTTTGTTTATAGTACAAAAATTTTACCTGTTTTTCAAGATATATGAGTGAAAAATATTAAATTCTGTGAAATTCACTAATATTCCAGGGTAATAAATATTACATTGAATAATTTAAAAAATTGTCTGATTATCTCAAGCAAACAAAGTGGAATTGAGCCCGTCCCCATCTCATAACTCCTGACAGCTGTCGCATGTGACCAGTGCTGCAAGCAGTTAAATGGTTTCCTATTTTTACGGTATTTCCGAAAATGAGAAATTTCGCCACCAGTTCTATAAAATTCTGTGCCTACCGCTATCTTTTGTAAATTTCATTCGATTTTATCACTGATCTAGGGCAAAAGCTTAAAAAGTTGGCTTAACTCGTAACTGATTGTGCAAATACCTCCAGAAATAAATATATATAGTAATAAAATCCTTATCTTCTCGAAAATGGAAGAAAAATTAAAGACGCTAAAATTTCGCTGTTAATTTCTAAATTTTGTTTTTTCCTATGGATTTTTCAACTTTATTTTGCAACAATGCGTGTGACTTTCAAGATTACCAAAGTAAAATCATAATGGATCTTAAAAATGAACTCAAGTAATACAATCAGTCATATTTTTTATAACAAATTATTTAAAAATAGTTTGCAAGTTAAATCAGTGAAACGTAACGTTGTTTTATAAAACAATTATTAGGAGCGATTAATGTTCAATTAACAGTTGAAACAGCAAATAAAGATAATATTTCAATACATAAAACAGCCATTTCATTTAAAATTTAATTTATTTTTGATTATTTGAAAGGACAAAATTTTTGGCATATGATGTATTCCATCAAACAGCCTTAAATAAAACTAACCATGTCCATCATTGGCAAAAATGTTTAAATTTTCTTTTTCGATAGGTAAATTATATAAATTTTGAATAAAATTGTGAAATTAAAACTAAACAGCTGATCCTAAAATTTTACGAACCATTTTTTAGCAGTCAACACTTCGATTTGACAGCCTGACGTTTGGGGCGTTTGACTTTGCATTGTCGAAGCTGTCACTGTCAGATTTAAAATAAATAACATTAATAAAACAAATAAAAAAGGAATGATTTTACAACTTATTTGTACCAATATAGTTATAAGAGACCGGAAATATATTTAAATAATAGATTGATGTCTTTAATAGCATGAATATGATAAGAAATCGAGATGTTTGGATTAAAAACGTGTAGTTCATGAATACTGTAATTATTAAGGATTTTTTGCGAAAATTGTGAAAATGGCCAGTGAAAGTGAAGACGATGAACAGTTAGATCCCCAAGAAGCCCTTCTTTACTCTGCTCGGAATGGCGATGTGTCAGGTGTTCGGAAGATATTGGAAGATGTGCAAAATAGAAAAATTCAATTGGATATTAGCTGTAAAGGTACATTTCCTTACTTTCCGCTAAATACATAATAATTATATATTACATAATATTTATACATTTAATATAAAAGAGGCTATGCATATTGTACAACTTATTTAGCTTGGTTGTTAAAATGAAATAAATATTATATATAAATTTGTCCAACTACATAACTGCTGTAATAATCAGAATGGAAGACAGCCATGAAGATTTATTCAAAATGTCTATGGTCTTATATATACCTATGATTCATTATATTTCTTATGTGGATATTATAATAATAATAATAATAAACAATTCCTGTTATTTTAACAGCCAAAATCTTTAGCTCAAAAATATTACCAATCGAGAGAAATATTGATTTTAAAGAGCAGTTATCTGTGAAATAATAATAGCTTCTGATTATATCCTTTTCTAATTAAAAATTAACAACTAACATCCTGTGACAATAAATAAATACAAAAACAGGCAATATAAATAAATCCATATAAATAAAATATAAATTATTTTTACATTTCCAGGTAAAACAAAAAGTAATCTTGGTTGGACTCCTCTACATTTAGCCACATACTTTGGACATTTGGAAACAGCAGAAGTTCTGTTGACAAATGGTGCTGATGGAAATGCTTCTAACGATGCTGGAGACACACCTTTACATAAAGCTGCATTTATCGGACATGAGGTTATTGAAAATTGTTTTTATTTGTTATAGAGAAATACTCTTTAGTTTTGTTAGTCACTACTGATAATTTTGACATGAAAAACAATAGTTAGTGGCCATATCATTTTTAATGTGCTTTGCATGACTTATGAATATAGATTTTTTTCTCAATACATTATGACAATCAGAAATTTTTTACTATCAGATATATGGTGGTTGACACTCCTTATCAATCAGTGGTTGGTGTATGTGTTTCTGACTCATGACTTATGAATAGTATAAATTTTTATTTTTAGGAGCTTGTTGTCCTTCTTCTGCGACATGGTGTAGAGATATCTGTGATGAATGGTGAAGGTAAGGTACCTAGAGATGTTTCGAAAACACAAGACATTCATCGATTATTACTTGCTGCTGAACAAAATGAAGTCAGAGAACGAGAGCTTAGTTTGCTAGCCGCTGCTAGGGAAGGGAATATTGACACTATTAACAATTTGGTATGTTTCAGTATTTATATGTAAGATATTTATTCCTTACTATTCATAGCGATTTATTAGCTTTCGTGAAATTAAATTATGTTTTCTTATTTTCCATGTTTTAGCTAAGAGCTCCCCAACCTCCAAATATAAATTGCATAGATGTGCAAGGTAATAGTTGCCTACATTGTTCGGCCTATCGAGGACATACACAATTAGCTGTCATATTATTACAGAATGGAATAGATTCATCAATTAGGAATATTAATGGTACATCAATAATATACCTTATATCTTGCAATAAATTAGATGCATGGAATATAATTTGTGATATTTTTAAATGATTTCATAATTATGAAAGTATTTAAGTAAGATATTTCTGCATAAAAGCCGTGAAAAATCGACATTGTGTTTTTTATTTTTTCCAGGTCAGTTGGCTGTAGATTTGGCAAAAGATAGTCAGATTAGACAAGTTTTGAACGTGCGACCACTTAGGCAAATCCAAAGAACTGCAATTAGATTTGAAGGTCAATTAATCAAGCGCTCCAGGTTTCTTGGATGGAAGTCAGTTTGGGTAACTGATTTTAATTATTGTATTTATCAATGAGATCTTGTACTGACGACTATTCTGTTTGGTGAAGAAAGAAGAGATAGCGCATTCTGAATCAAATACACACGAATTATATATTAATCTAATGTAATCCGAAAAAAAACATGTGTGTTGATACTCTATCCCTTACTCACAGGTAAAATATATTGTAAGCACCGCACTATCTTCTACTCTATAATGAAAGGTGATTGGGTTCAATGTTGTCATCAATTTATACTACTTAATTTTAAAGTACTTGAAAATGTCTTACAAATTATATAATATGTATATATATATTAAATAATATAGAAAATATAAAGCACAATGCTATGTTTTTAAAAAAATTAACGTTTTATATCAACGATTTACAATAAAAATAACAAACAAATCATATTATTAATGATATTAATTTTTTGTTTTATTACTCTTTTATTTGGTTATTATTTGATATACTTTAAAATGTGTGTCAATTGTAGGCTGTTCTTCAACGGGGTGTTTTATCATATTACGGATGCAGAGCAGATGCAAGTACTGGTAACACTGCCAATCGAAGAGATTGGAAGTATTTAGATAGTGCTCGCGTTGCACCAAGTCTCACAGATCCTTCATTACTTGTGTTACATTTGTCAGATGGAACAGCTCATAGATTAAGAGTGCCTCCTTCAGCATCTCCCTCAATACCTATTGTCAGACAGGTAAGATATATATTTTAAATATATATATATATGATGTTTAGTTTGCTCACACTTCTTAATTGAAATTCAATGCATATGGCACCTGTAAACACATAACAGTGTGTCTTCATTGTGGAATTTTACAATGGGCCACTAAGTAACTTGTAGTAACAATAACTATTATTGGAAGAAAGTAAATAGATAATAGAAAAAGCTTAGAAAACACTATCTATAAGAGAAAAATAAAGAAATATTATGCATATTTCATGTAATTTTCCAGAGGCAGTAAGTAAGTAAGTTTAGTAGATATATTTATTTTTGTCCATAAATTTAGGAGTGGATAACAGCTATAAAAGAGCATATAGCATATTCAGCATATTACCTGTGGGGATGTGAGGATGGTTCAGGACCAGACAAGGAAGATCAAGAAGATGAGGAGGATTGTGATGTGGCAGAAGCGGCTGAAGGTCGACCTCTTGGTAGCATGCAAGACGCGCTCACTTCTGCGGCTAATCATCTTGCTTTGCTAGAGTCTCAGTTGGGGGAATGTGGAGCTTTGGTGACTGCATTGGAAAAAAGTGTTCAAATGGGCACCACATTGCATCAATCTACTTACATGGTTTGTACAACTATGTTAGATGTTGTTTAACATGTCTATACACAAAATGTGCTCCATATATATTATAGAGCTTCACTGAACATCACCTGTAATACAGTACTGTGACACCAACCCCTTTTAAACGTATCCTTGCGCTCAGAGCTTTTCACTTGCACCTCTCTAGTTGTGGAATGCAAATAAAATGCTTAATAACTAGAAATAAATATACCTATTCAAATTTTCAATCTTTCTCAAGATAAAGATAACATTTGCCTAATTTTATACATTCGTGTGATTCAAAATTATTGCTAACATGCTTTTGAAAAGAACTGTTTTTAGTGTTAGAATGTGCTCTGACACTGGTTCACTCCGGCTTCACTAGACCATTTTTTTTCATGTATACATTATAATTAATAAATGTATTTATCCAAAAGCGATTTCAACATGCATCCTCAACTGGACAACGTTTACTCAGCACGTTAAAACATTGCGCAGCTCTTGTGAGACAGGCCGATGAGAGCAGAGGTGCCAAATTAAAATCTGAAAAAGAACGATGTCGTGTTTTAGAAGAGGCCTTAGCAGTTCTGGCAGCAGAGCATCATGATCTGGAACAATCTTTTGTAGAACAGCTATCAGAAAATAAGGTAACTTATATTGTTATGTTCAATATTTAATAGAATTTAAATACATTTTTACTTTGAACCGCTTATGTTTAAGTAGGTCGTTTGAAATACAGTACATAATACAAATTTCTTGTTGTCATTTGAATTTTTCTATCAAATTTTTATCAGAAGTTGACAAATTTCACATAGCCATTGATTTGAAATTAATTTTTACTAAATACTTTCAATTGTTAACGTTAATTTCAATTTATTTCTTTTTCTCAGAGCTCGAGCAAGAAAAAGAGACCGTCAAGATTTTATGATAATTCCGATGATGAATTCTATGATGCTTTTGACCCAGGTAAATAAATACTCCACCAATAGTGTAGCAAGAAAATGAATGAATCTACAACTGCTATGCAGATATTGATTTTTTTTATCACTTGAAAAAATAACGTTAAATATCATAAATCTTTTACCATGTTTAGGAAATTAAAAAACAAATATTTTACAGTTTACTAAGGAGCCAAGTAACTGTTTTGAATTTTCTACTTTATTTCTTACTGTGGGATATTTTAATAAAATAAACCGAAATAGAATCGGTGTGATTTTGTGGCATATAGTGAGTGAAAAAAAGTAAATAATATTATTTTTTACTCTCTGTCTGTATTTATTCTTATACTAGATAAATCAATATATTATAATCTCTCAGAAATTATTAACAATATAAATTCATATAGTAATATCACTATGATTTTGTTTTCACAAAAATTTTTCAGAACTGATAGTGATTTTTTATAATTTCTTTAGAATCAGACAGTGATACAATAGTATCAGGCGGAGCTGCTGGCGCATTGAGTTCTTTAGACGACACCCCCCGGGTTTCTAGAGAAAATTCACCCGAATTGGTGAATTCTCAGTCAACACCAGCTCCCGAGAGAACAGCTTCTCTTTCTCCTCTCTCTCACATCAGCCCTGCCAGCTCGAGTAGCACAATCATGACGTGTGACGGCCACATTTACCGAAACGCAAGAAATGACATTGAACCATACATGCTGTACAAATCCAGGTATGTAATTTTTTATAGATCATATATCTTAATCATTGTTTATTCACTATTTAAATGTGGTTTTTTATACTTTCTACCAGGTGGCTCCAGCTATTGTTTTCCATTATCTCTTACTGTTATACTAAATCTAATCTATCGATTCAGCAGTTTAAATTCAATCATCAAGTATTAAGTGTTCTTTACTCAACGTTTGAATTTATACAACAGTTGTCAACTTGTCTAGTTATGATACTACTCCGCAGTTTCAAGTCTTTTAAATCAAATTGATAACGCAGCATAACCTTGTTTTTCTCTCTTGTCCATCGAATTCTGGTATCCATAGTCTTTCTTTTAGGTTACGTGCAGTATTTTTCAGTGAATATAATTCTTTATAACTTGAATATGTTTATTATTGGATGTGATTGTATGGAATTTGTCATTTTTAATTTGCATCAACAATGTCATTGTCATAAGACTACAACTGTCTATTACTGAATGAAGGTTACTTTCACACCCATCAGCCGTATGCATCTACAGAACTCAATTATATTAGCAATCAAAGACCCACAAGATCGGTCTTTGGTATATGTTTATACCTCTCGTGAAAATGATTTGTTTGCTGTACAAATGCTAGTTTTAAAATAACGTTGAGAATTTGAAAAAATATCTTTACGAAGTCGAATAAACATATGCGTTTTTTTAATGTTATTTTTCACTTGAAACATTGTAATATTTATTTCATCTGATGTCAGTAAGTACGAGAAATATCAACCATAAAATTATTTGAAGATTTTACCATAAAAGATAAAAAAAAATACATTCATATTGACCTTTTATAAATTATGTCATGTTTATCTTTTTGTAATTGGATTTCTACAAAGAGCTATTTCCACAGTAAGATTGATGGTGACAGCTATGTAATATCCCTACCCTATGTTATATCTCCCCGGTTAGCGCAGTTGGAAGCGTGCGTGACTAGCAATCTGGGGAATGCGG
>JAGVSQ010007545.1:0-15223 GCA_022683975.1 Rhyacophila evoluta
TCCTGAACAATTTCATATTTGACACATAGGAGGTATTTTTGCGTTGACGACGATAAGTGATTAATTATTATTGTTAACAATAATCTACAATTATATTGGTGACTGAAAGCCAAACAAGATACTGATAATTACCACATAATTATTACAACTAATAATGTATGAAACAATAGCTTAAGAAATCTTTCTAGTTTCAATTTTATAAATGATAAAATCGAAAATGTAGTCGAGAAATCATACAGTAATGGAAATGCCAAATACTCATTCATTACAACTCTGCATTCATACATTTATTTACTCAATTAGTCCATATTATTTGGATACAATTATTTTTTAATATTTTTTATTTTTAAATCGATACATAATTAAAAAAAAAAGAAGAAAATTTCAATATCTAAATATTGTCAAACTACTTTTAAGTATACATACATTTACAAATAAGTGTTTCTTATAGGAAATGATACGTTTGGTTGTCGGTTAAAAAAATGTCCTCCCAAGATATTATTAATGTCATAAAATAGCAGTAACAAAAAAAGCATTTACTAATTGAATGACTATCCAGAAAAGGTCTGTTAATTTTACGACCCCCATTCTAGGTAGGTACAGGAAAAACAATATAATATTTTCACTGCCGGCCCGACAAACATGTGTTTTAATGTATTATAACTTTAAATCTCAAATAAAACATGTTTGTCACATCTGCAGTTTCTTTCTTCGTTTATTAGTTGGTTCGTCAATTTTGTCACTAAAATTTGGATCTAAATACAATCACTTTTTGTAAATTTTAATATATGATAATAATTGCTAATATTTTTTTCATTTTGTTTTAAATCCTTGTTTTGGTTTAAAAATACCTACCTTAAAAAATAAGTATTTTTTTAATGCAGGCCCACGACCAAATTTTCATCCATTTCACCCCTTTTCTAGGGGGATAATACAAGGTTACCGATATGCATCATTATTTAAAACAAGCATGTAGCATAGATTATTTAAAGGGATCAGTAACTCAAAAACAGATTTAGAAACCTTATCATTGTTGGATTTACAAGGTAGTATGACTAAATAAATATTTGAAATACAACTGGCTTTTGTCTGTACGAATATATATTTGGATGATATCTAAGAATACAAAAAAAACTAAGAAGTTTGAAACAATTATCAATAAGAATAATATTGATTATAAGAATAAGTTATTCAAGAAATTATGATATAATATGGAAAAGCAGACTTAAATATGTCTTGTATGTAAGAATATACAGTACACACTTTTGAAAGCAATCACTACATTAGTGAGTCGTCTAGGTGTCAAAAAAGCAAACATCGTTCAAGGGCATGCAATATCACCAAAGTTCACATACTCGGAAGACATAAAATTTGTTTCAAATTAAATGTTGTACATGGACATGGAATTCATAAATTTTAATAAACAATCTTTTCTGCCATTTGGGATTTAATTTAAACTGATAGTTTAGCAGTATTGCATGACAACAATCTCAAAGTGCATAATCATAATGTTACTAAAATTATTTCCTATTATTATATGTCTAAAATCCTAAGCATTTAAACCTAAAGATCTAGGCAAAAGTAGAACAGTTTAGAAGCGAAAATGAATTTGCAACGGTGTCAAAATTTCAATATATTTTAAAGTGAAAAATATGTCCACTTCTTATCAATAACTGAAAAATGAGCAGATCAATAAAATGATTACTCCGTGGCTATATTTATCATTTACTACGCATTTCATATTTTCTACACTTCATTAGTTAATTTTTCATAAAAAGTTTTATATATAAAAAAAAAAATTAAGTTCAGCAGATAATTGGCAGACAAATCTGATCAATTTAATATTTGTATTTTTCTAGTCTCAATAAAGTATTTTATTTAATGCAAAAACTTAATTCAAAATTGAATATAAACAAAGTTTTATTGTCTATGTTTAAAGGTCAAATTAGGGTTACTTGAATGTAATACATCGTTTATGCCTTAGTATTATATCAAATCTTATCTATGCCGTTGGAAACGTGTTGACACATAATTATGAAATATATTATTTTATTTGAGTAATTACATGAAATAACAAAAGTACACTAAGTGGCCAGCTCTGAATAGTTTAAACCATTTATGGAATATCATAACTATGAAAAAGTGGATGCGATTAATTGAGATAATCTATTTTATGGTTTTTTATCACTCATAAAAAAGCTCGCTTTATAGTAAGAAAGCTAACTTGATACAAATGTTTATATTAAAAACAAGAGGATTTGATATTTGCGGCCTCTCACATAGATTATCCATACAAGGACACGTATATTTTAAATATTATGGCGTTTAACCCTTTGGCTGTCACAATTTTTATAAGAATATTAAAATACCAACGCAAAGTATAAGAAACATATATAGTTATTTTTGATTAAAAAATGAAAAGTGTATTAATAGTAAACACGGTACAATAGTTTTTTTTAAAGTTGGATATATCATTGTTTAGCAGTCAAAGAGTTAAAATTGATTATAATCAATCATTGCCTATTGATAGTGTACATTGGATATATATGTGCACACATTTGATCACACTGCAAACAATGAGAATTACTAAACAATATAGAAATGAAATAAAATAGTTAAGCGTGAACATTTAATTTAACAGTTAACACTTACTGAAAAAAATTTCATTCTACAACAAAATATGCAGACCGATGGTAGACAGAGTAATATTTTGTTGAACAATTCTATTCTATAGACTTCATATGAATATAAGCAACCTTATCAAATCGAGTGTTAACAGACAAATGACTAGCAATTTCTACAGAACTACATATTAAGTTTAAGTATCGACTATATTTGAATAAGTGGAATTATCAACATTTGAACTATTAAACCAAATATTTTTAAGGTAAGTCCTTTGTGTTTTAAAAGATAAATTTGTAAGACACAATTTCAGTTAAAATTACTTTCCACCTTAAAAAATGTTCAACAATTTGAAATCTACGGAATAGATACACACTATAATAATAACCCAACAATTTTTATGCAATCCACACTATAATAAAAATTACATTATCATCAACATCTGACAATGACAAAAGGAAAAAAATGTTTTGCCAATTTTGTTTTGGGTTGTTTTATTTGGCGGATCTCCGTGAAGGTTCCGATGCAGTGGGCGGCGGCGGTGGACCTCTCTTTTCCAATTCCTCCAAATAAGTCATCAGCATTTGCTTACGCTCATCTGCCAAGTGATCTAAGATGAAATATCTGAAAATAATCAAAATGATACATTTTAACTTTGACCAAAAATATTTTTACCTACTCAATTACACATCTGTTGCTGTCATATTTTATGAAAATATTCCAAAAAATATCATGTCATCCGGTGTGGTGCAGTGACATGAACTGATAATTTTCTATATTTTAGTTACCTGGCGTCTTGAGTGAGAGTCCCTTCCAGTTCAGCTAGATGCGATGGCTGCTCCTTGATCGTAATCAGAGATCGATGAGTGAGCGCTCTTGTTTCTTGCAGAAGAGCTCGCAGCTGAAGACGAGCAGCTGATGTCTTGTCACGAATGTACTCCCGGAACTCACGTTCACCCTGCCACAACATACAACATCGATTATAGAAATTTCACTGCAGAAAAGTATTTAATTTCATATTAATCATACTCTCAAAAGCAGTTATTTCATTTTAAAATGATAAGAAAAATCAATATTAATAATTAGTGGCTAATAAGTCATTTTACCTTATCAGAACTGGATAACTTGGAATATCTTGGATCTTCTTTGACCAGTTTCCTGATGTCCCTCCAAGAGCTGGTGAGTGAAATTTTGGCTCCGCCCAACTCGTCCAGCATCTCACGGAATTTGTCACGACGTTTCAGAGTGAGAGAACTTGTATGAGAGCCAAACAGACGTTCCTAGAATGATATGAAATGCGAAAATATTATCAGAATTCACTCCAACAATTTCAACACCCATTACAAATGCTACTATGTGACTACGTATATCAATTTTACTGTGTGATCAATCAAATTAATATTTTGTCAGCTGAATTGTAATAAACTAAAATTTGATACAACTGAAGAAATTTGACAAAATTGAAAATAAGCGTAAAGATTGTGCAATACCTTATCTTCTTTAGAAAGGAGATCAGCCAGGGGCCATCGATGATCTTTCTTCAGTTGCTTTTTTGCATCACGCCACGATAACTCTGGATTCCTCACCAAATCAGCCAACAAAGCGTTGAAATGCTACAGATAAAAAAACAAATTACTATCCATGCACTATTTAACCGATGCAACCTATTTCATACCCATTTTAATTTGAATTTTATGAATACACATTTGAAGTTCTCAACATACATAATGAAATTTATATATTATCAATCACTAGTCTTCATCACCAGCAGCTCCTTAGAAGAAAATCATAACTTTTAGTTTCAGATATTTTGGCTTCTTTACATGGGAACAAAGAATCGATCTTTTATTTGAATACAATAAAATGTTGAATTATTTTTTTGGTACCTACCTGACAGCAATTTAAATTGTTTACTTTGAAAGACTAAACAAACATTAATTGTGTTTGAGCTACGGTATAGAGAGGAGACATACCTGAACAGCTTCCTCTCTTTTGTGGAATTCCCTCTCCTTATCGCGGTCCCTGAGAGAAGTAGCAAGTGCTCTTTGAACCTCTCTTTCTCTCTCCTTGATGGAGGCTTCTGTTCTAGCGGCCTTGTCTCTCGCTGCCTTCTCCGACACTCCATCTTCGTCTTCTTCCATCTCTTCTTCATTCTGTCATCAAAAAGCAACATTTTATACATATTAACTTTATTTTGGTAATTTTTACTAATACAGTCAAATTCCGCTACAACGAAACTCGTGGGACCACCCCTTTTGTTTCGTTATACAGAATAAAGAAATAAAACATAGGTATTTCCTTTTTTTCAGTTCACCATGATAGGTTTGTTATACTGGAAATTTTTTCACTTCGATATTCACTATAGCGTGATTCTATCTTACTTTCGAATGTATTTTATGTGGAGGTTTCTAACAGCATTTATGTAAGGTGTTTGTATCATCAAATCGTTCCAACTCTTTTGATTTATATAAAGTATGATTGATGAAAATGAAGCAATTTTATCATATACTAGATTTACATATAATTTTATTTCTACATCATACTCCAACTAAATAAGTTTTAAAAATTATAAATATGTACAAAACAGATTCAACTCACATCACTGATGTCTTTTGTACTATCCTTCCTATCTCTGCCTTTCGATTTGGAGTCCCTGTCTATGTCACGTTCCTTGTCCCTGTCTTTATCTTTCTCCCTCTCCTCCCTATCCTTGTCTTCTCTGTCTCGCTCCTTGTCTCTTTTCTCCTTCTTGCTACCGCGAGACTCACGATCTGCCAGAATGACATTCATTTTATAAGACTGTATTATACTGATACCACTATTATTTCCTCTATCAATATACACATCCAAGATGTAACAACAATTGGTAAAAAAAATATATGGAAAAATGAAAGACTTACATTATCCTTATAATATATTTTATAGATTAATTAACTGTAGTTGAATACAATAAGAACAAAGGCTGTTAATTTATGACTTACCCTTGTCTTTCTCCTTCCTACGTTCTTCCTTCAATGTCTTCACATAATCTCTGAAATAGTCCTCTCGGACAGCCGACCCGTCCACAGCTTTGTATCTGGGATCCGAGTCAAACCGCTTCTTCACATCTGACCAGCGTGAATGCCGGTCTACCTCTTTGCACTCCTTCAGCAGGGCCAAGAAGTCTTTCTTTACCTATTCCGGTAGTGTCCATGTTTTCATATCATGGCAATTTATTGATTTTATCATCGAATCATTTGTTTTCAAGACGGTCAGTGTCAGGACAGTCGGAAGGAGGATGGAAAAGAAAAAAAGACCTAAATTAGAATAAGGAATCAACATTTCATAAGCAGTTTTAATGGTTGATGATAAAACCAGCTATTTGATGTTTTGACAAATGAACTTCTTTTAAACCAACAGATTTTGTACAATATATAAAACTAAAAATTCATTTTCGAAACCACCGAAAAAGTACCAGCAAACTATAAGCCAATAACTTGGATTGCAGAATAGAAATCCATTGTTCTCTACATTGTTAATTTAATTGACTATGATTAAATAATTGACATATAATATAGTTTGCTAATACCTTTATTGATAGGGTATAAAAAAAATTCATCTGTTTTAAGACTTAAGTAGTGTCTCCAAAACATCAAGGTGACGGCTAGAACAAATTTTAAGATTAAAATTCTGTAAGTCGTTTATCGTTTGTTCAAGTTGTCTGAAAAAACTGCTAGAAAAGCTTAAGTCCTGAAAGAATCCTGAAAAATTATTGGGGAAAAATGTATTACTTTCTGGAATAAAGTTTCTATTACGGTTAGGTTATTGTATATTTAATAATTTTCGGAATATGTGAAATAAAAATGCAGGTCCCCTTTCAATATTCTGTTGGCTGAAGTGATTTCTTTGAATGCCAATAAATAATAACATAACCCTTTACACACATCTTTTCCTGACCAATTCGTGGTATAATTATACCTAAATTTCATTCTGCAGCATGACTGCAATTTGTATGATGTGTTATTTAACATGGTGATTACTAACGATGCGTCACTATATACATTTGACCCACAACCATGAAGCTATACTAGCTACATATATTGTATATCTTTTTTATTGTGGCACATTTTGAAATCCACTGGTAATTTTTAGCATATGTTACAAGTTAGTTTCAATTAAACTATAATAATTTAAAAATTTGATTTCTCATATTATGTTTTTCACTTCGCAGTCGAGTGTTAAATTGTTTGACTGATATTCAATATTCATCCCATACACTAAAAATTATATAAATAATTAGTTATGCTACTAAAGCATATATTTTCAAGACGATTTTGACAAATATTAATAAGTGGGAAAGGAAAAGAAAATTTGTATGTAAGAAAGTAGATGCATTGTCTAGAAATTTAACAAAATGCATTAGGACTGCCTGCATGTTTCATTTTAGATCATTCCCAAAAGACCGTTTTCACAGTAAGAGAATTTTTGATTAAAATAAAACAAATATATCATGCCTAGCTATTCAAATATATAAAACAGTATTACAGTAGCATCCATTGAAAGACACGAATATAAAGGAAAAGAAAATCAAAAGAATGATATATTTAACTCAATATTTAAATTATGAATATGTATTAGAACATTTTTTAATGTGAAATTGTGTCAAGATTGTGCAATTTTATTAAACGCCTTTCAATTTAAAATCATAAAATCTTGTTGTGAAAAAAGTCCTTTCACCACTACAATAAAATGGGACAGTAATTATTTTAAGAAATAATAAAAATACAAAGAAAAACAATTGATCATTTTGACAATTTACAAGATGTAAACGGACACTTTATGAGGCTTTAAGAACATTAAATACAAGACATGGCTGTTCTTGTACATTATACTGACAATAATAATAATGCTGGGAATTATAAGTAATCTATCTGATATGGATCATAGGTTAAATATGTTCATACTATCATATTTCCCTTTAAGCATCAGTTATCGCTATTTTTCTTTCTTTCCATCTTTAATTGTATTGCAAATGTGTCTTTCCAAATCCATAATTATCAGACGAATCCTGTATCTTACAACACATTATACTCTACGACATTCTTAAAACTAACTGTGCTAATTTAAACATGCAAATAGAATTTTTCAAATTAAAAATATAAGTATTTAATGAAAATATAAATTTGATCCCATTCATAATTAAACCACCAAATCTATAACAATTGCAAATAAGGTAAAGTCCTTAATCGACTTTGGAAAGGAAAAAGGATGTAACCATTTGTAAAATTTTACAACCTTTTTTATTTTTTCAAACAATTTTTTAAAAGCTAAATTTAGATACTAATTCGGCACTTGCACCTTACATTGTTTTGATAGAACATGTATACATTGTGATTATCAAAAAGAAGCTATTTTGAAAAAACTGAGGGTTACATAGTTTTTCATTTCTACTGTTGCTATGTTTGGTGACACGTATTTTTATCAGCAATTCAAATTCGAATCTTTGGTCCTAAGATTTCTGATGCAGTAAAATTTATTTAGTTCTTAAAATATATTAATATAATGAATTTGGATAGTCACAAATGACAGTTACTATGTTCAAGATAAACCTTTAAAATACAAAATACACTATGCATTGTATTATGTTCAACCCAGTGTCCCAATTAAGCTGACTTATTTATTATTATTAGTTATTTTCTAATGTATTATTATTTTTAATTTATTTCAATAGAGTAGAAGATACCACTTTTTTCAGAAAAAATACTCAATAAGTTGCAAAAATAATCAAAAAGCAGGTTATAAAATTAATATATGATTAGTGATAAAATATTTAGGCATTCTTCAAAAAGAGATACTTTCTACGGTATTTTAATTAATTAATATGCGTAAACTTCCTATGTTAGTTGGCCAAACGTATGCCATAAGTGTAGGTAATATTTTAAAAATATAAACACAGCCATTGCATTATCAAAAAGGAATTTTTATTTACAATCTTCCTTCTTAGACATTTAAAATTTCTTTTAATTTTGAATATTTTACAGCACATATTTCAACTAACAAGAAAATGCACCAAAAAGTGTCAGGTCTCACTTTACTAGCTGCCTGTATCACAGCCCCAAAATCTGTATTAAATATTATATCAATCTTCAATATGTGTATAATATGACAACTTCGTTGAATTGTCTACCATTAATATTATTATTTAGTTTCTCGGCAACCCGAAAAAGGAATAAAAAATATGCAACAATATTACAGAGGTAAAATCGTATAACTGATTGATTGTGGAAATAATGTTTTAAAATTCGAAGAAAAAAATATTCTTCTATCTACAATCCATCTTGCAATGGGAATATTTACATAATCCCTATATTTCTTGATACAAAATAAAACATCAGAGACATTTTTAGATCAGCTCAAGAATTCCAATAAAAGTTAAATTATTTTCACTAATAAAATTTGCAAATTTGACAGAAAATACAATTGAGAAAATGGTACTAATTGCAAACTTGATGTAAATTATAAAATTTCGGGAAGAGATGTCGATTTTCATTCATTTTACATAGCGTTGATCAAATTATTTCAATTTAAATTTAGTAAGTGAATTAAGATTCAAGAAATTTGTTTTTGTTTCAATAATAAATGCTGGAAATTTTCACATGGAATAAATCTTTCAATGTGTAATGTTTTCTCCAGGATTTATAATCAAAAGTAAACCATTTTATCATGTTTGCATCTAGTACACATATTTTCTATATCTCTTCACCATAAATTATTAATTCCTATCAAAAAGTGACTAGAAAATCGAATAAAATTTTGATAGTTTAACAATGGTAGTGATTACAATCAAAAATTGCCTGAACAAGTTTAAGCATGAAACATCAGGAATTATTTAGGAAATACACGGCAATATGACCATAATTTCGATGATAAATTTTATAAGATTCAAAGTTTCCATATAAATATATTTTGGCTACAGCATTTTGAACAGTAGGTATAAATATATTAAACTTTTTATTATTTTATAGACTAAGGACATTCCCAAATAGCGTCATTATCCACATTAGCTCCGCTAGTTCAATTAATCTTACTTATAATGCACACTCATGATGTACAGATATGTTTTATAAAGGATAGTTATAATATTATTCTATGGTACTGGCAACATGTTTTTTGTGTCACTTAATGAAAAAACATTATTTATAATGGCTGTTATCTGGTCTGGGACTAGGCTGATTAAATAAAAATTTATGTTTTTAGATATAACGTTTCTTTACGATTGGCCAAGTGTGTAAAGTATAGGCCCTAAATACTTGACAGGTTTTTTATTAGAAAAATACATGTATTCTCTCCTTTGAAGAAATTTGAAATTTAATTAAATGAAGTCCAATTCAGCCAATTTCTGATCATAATACACTACAGTAGTGTCAACCTTATGTCACCGAAAATAATGAAATAGATTACACATATCGTACGTATTTCTAATCAGGAGTCAGTGATCGTTGCCTGAAGATGGATGTGGCGCGTGGGGTCGAGTCAACAGGTCGGAGTCAATCATCGGTTCTCCAACAACCGCAGCATCACCGCATGGACCACTAAGCAGCTCTGGCGTGAACCGATGGATAACGGCGAGGAACCTATCATTTCTTGTAGTATTACATTCATGTGTTCTATTTTGTTAGGGCATATTTATATCTATTTGGACATTACACGTCTACTAAAATTTATATATTTTTTTGTGTACGATTCAAACATATATTGTATCAAACCAACACAAAGAAACAGAAAATATATCTCTACACAATTCGGTTCATGTCTCAAAACAAATTATGTTTAATTATTTTAATTTCATATTTTAACAAATCGTGAATAAATTTTTGTGTGTAATTTTTCAATTGGATTGTTCCAATAGAATGAAAACTTTCATTTCTACAATTTATCACACAAATTTTTTATAGATAAACCAGCCTGATGACACCATACATGATTGTTTTTTACAATCACAAATGGAATTAGGATACATTTTATATAATAATTCGATAATCACATGTTGGTGTTCAAAAAACTACAGCATTTACTGTGCCATACTCAATATCACACCTCACCTCAATCTATGTGTAGATATCACTGTATTTACTTTTAAAAAATATGAGAATCAAAAGATTTTATGCTTAATGATATTTAAAAAAGACCAACATGAAATTAGCTAATTATTTATTAAGATTATATACACTAAGGGTTGAACTGATTACTTATATAGCAAATTATCGATTAACACAGTTAACATAACCTTCTTAGATTTAACAATAAAGTATATAGAATTTGAGGCCTCAACAGGCTGCACACTGACAAATACAGGTACAAAATAAGTAAATAAACCTGTGGGGGCAGCTTCTCAAAGATGAAAAAATTAAGTTTTAAATACGCCTGTAAATATAAATTAGAAAATAAAGCGACGGCTTTGCGAGATTGTGAATTTTAGAATGATTTTGGTTCAGTCAATCAGTTCATGGTCCCAGAAATTACCGATGCGACGTAATTGTATAAGCCACCTCTTATCTTGACATCTGATTAAATTTGTGGTTCTGATATTCATTATCAGAAAAAATGTGTACGAGTGGACAGTTTCCACGGAGGCTTACATTTTTAAAATCAATTCCCATTATATAATAATAAAAAAGGAAAATGTTGTAATTTATAAACGTCCAGCTTAAATTTTTAAAACCCTTTCATTAGTGAATTAATTTTTGATCCACACACATTTTAAGCGCTAAGATCTTTCACCACTATTCAACTAATATCACAAAATCTCTTTTTTTCGTATTTTTTTTTTAGCTTAAAAATAAATATATATAATAGACTTCCACATATCATTGATAGATCTATCTAGTATTTATATTAAAAGAAATAATATTTTATTAAAAAAAAAAGAATGGCTTTGAAAACAAGGTGACAAGGTGCACAGATGTATATGTACGTCCATAGTACTCAAAGGGTCAATAATGACATTGGGTGCAATATCTGTCATCGGATCATGGCAATCATGAGTTTTCTAAGAATCTAAAATTTATATCCAATATTATTTATGACAAATATGTTTCATACTTGGACATTACAGACTTAGCTGAATGTACATTTTATTATCATAATATACCTCTTTAATATTAATTTTCTATAGTATTATATTAATAATATTTAAAAACATCTTACAATATCTGAAATGAAATATTACATTGTTAAATAATTAGACTGGCGCGTTTGGGATATAATAGTATACAGGCCAACAGGTTCTTCATTTTTTTTGTTTTGGAGCCTTGAAAATGTACATATTGTAATATTGGTTATGAAGCTCATTTGAGTCTCGGTCCTAAAGAAACACTTCATTTCGCCGAAATATACTGAAACAACACACAAAACAATTGGCAAACTCGATATTTAAAAAAATGTTTGATAGTGAAATATATTGTCCAAATAAGTTTAAATGGTGCAGCAACTTGCCGATATGGAAGTGAACAGATAAAATAAATATTTTATACATAATTATATGAAAAAAAAAGTGTAATCGTTTGCGGTAAAAATTCTGCATCTGAAGCTGAAATATAACAAGAATTTTAAGACACCGACAAGGTAAAATACACAATTATGCATGTTCGATTTGATTTAATCGGTAGTGTCAATATAATTTTGGTGCTATATCCATATTAAATTTCTATTAATTGTCATTGTATCGACCTGAATTGATCAAATTAAAATCCTTACACTTTTTAGTAAAATTGAAGATTTAAAAAAAGTTGGATATAGATAGTGTTAAATGGTTCTTTAATACATACAGTTTTATTTTTAATATTCAAAAACCTTAAAAAATCCTAATAAAACCTAAAAAAAATCTACAGCTGAATATATGAAGTTGTACCAATAAAAATTATACTGATACACATAATCTACAATCAAATATTAAATAAATGATTATTCAAGGCACCTTTCGACTAGAGGTTTGGTGAACTGCACCTATTAAATCAAACAGTAGAATAAATCGCAGTAATCTGGAGTAAATCTGAAAAAAAATGTATTGAAATCCCCAGTGATATAAAAAATTAAACATTACCTGATCGCGTTTGGCGGCCTTCTCCTCTTTCTCCTTCTTTCGCACCTCTACAACGTACTCGTTGAACAATCCCTCACGCTCCCTCTGCTTGTCGACACCCTTGAAACGATCCTCTTTTCCATACTTGGCAGCAAAATCAGAGAATGAAGACCTGTAATGAAATTATTACTTAGTGAAATACAAAACTAAAGCATTTATACATAGATGAAAATAGAGATGATTAATTTATAAAAATATCGAAGAATTTTATCTCAGTTCGGTTACTGTAAAGCAGTTCAATTTGAATGTTGTGCACTTACTTTCCATGGAGTTTAGCTTCTTCCATAAGTGACCTAAAATCATCTTTGCGTTGACGCAGCCTGTTTCTCTTTTCCTTGCGCTCCTCTTCAGCCCTCTCTCTCACGTACTTGTCAAACACCTGTCAAAGACAATAATAAAATTTTGTGACATGAATTTCTAATACTATTTATTAATGGACTTAAAGATGAATTCCAGTGACTTGAAATGCTGTAAAATATCACCTATAGTGCATAATATGTTGTTATTTGGGAATATGTGAGAAAGCTAATGACATGAAATTAAAGATCACTTTTTCTGATTATTAGTTTTTTTCTTGATGGAGATATTTTCAGAATTAGCTCACCTGCTTTCTTTCTTTAGATGTTAGAACCAAATAACGAGAGTCAAACACAATCTTGTGAAGTTCTTTCTCCCATGTGGAGAATGCAGAAACCTAAAAAGAAATAGACAACATTATTTTATACCCTCATCGATAGTGAAGATGGAAACCGACCAACTATATGTTATGTTTATAGCAGGCATAGAAATGGGGAGGAAATAATAATCTTTATGCAAAACCATTTCCTATTTATTATTGTTTGTGTGAGGATGATGTGCATCAGTGATCCATAACCGTTGTGGTGTCGATACTGGGTGTGACGCTGTGCATTTACCCAATATCAGAAAAACATTAGAAATGCATTTCTTACATTCTTTTTACTTGTATTGTAGCGTGTCACGAAATTTTTGAAAAAACGTCAAGTGTGCCGTGAAAAATAAAAGATTTCGGAGTACTGATGAATATTGTGATTATTTTTGAATTCTAGAATCTAGATAATATATATTCAACGAAGGCAAAATATTCAAGCCTTTACAATGTAAAAATATTTACTTCTTTTTCTTTGAGCATCTCCCTGAAGCTCTTGATGCGTATGTCAAGAGGCACCATGGCTCTCTCCCTGGCAGCTCTCACCTCGGCCTCAATAGCCGCTTCTTTTCCAGCGTCAATAGTACCCTGCTTGCGCTCCACCACTGCAGGCACCGCAACACCAACGGCGGCACCAACTCCGCCTGACATCACTGCATCTTATAATTTATGTAACTATTTAATACAGTAAAAATATAAAAAATGTGATACTACTGAGCAAATATACCTTAAATCCAAAATGTTGTTATACATACCTGAAAGCGAACTAAGGATACAGTACTAAACAGCATTCAGCATAACTTTCGAAAAAGAATTTAACCTTGTTTCAGAAGTTTGTTCTAATGGATATTGTATAAGTAAATGAAAACATGTATTGTCTAAAAAATATCACTTTACTATTATGCGATATTTGTTACTGATCTCATGATATTGGCTAATATTTCTACAACATATAATGTAATATTAATAATAAAGTCATGATGAGAGTAATACTTGAAAAAGACCATACCGTCTGAAACAGAATCCTGAGGACGTCCCTTTTTAGTGGGAGTCGGGTGTACTAGCTGAACTGCCTCCACATCACTGTCCTCATCAGAGAGAGGTGCTGCACGCTTAGCGACAGCCGGCTGAGAAGCAGATGTTAGCGCAGCAGATGTTGCAGAAGAAGCCTGAGGGGCATTACCCGCTGCATTATTGGCAGCTGATGCCAATGAAACAGACACCATGTGAGAGGCTGCTGTAGCTGCGGCTGCCTGAAAATTCAAGATAAAGCTACTTAGAAGAACTATCACAAATAATTTAAAGCAGCTTTGCAGGTATGTTGGATAAAGTTTTGGAAATGAATTTACAAAAATAAGATTTTAAGCTGAGTTATTATATACGAAACTTTTGTCTGCATTATAACTTAAGCTAATATGATAATTATAATCCAAATATGATATTTGAGAGGATATGGTATCATCTTAAAATGAAAAACCTGATTTATTGGGGCATATCAAAACTTCGATATTCTGGAAACATAAAAACTGGACATCTATGCACAGAACTGTTTCATTCACTGAATCAATATTGTATGTATGTGTATATTGATTTTGAAGAAACAATCATAGTTATCAAAATATTTTGAAAAATCGATATTATTGACATTTTTAGATATTATGATAAAACTAAGTGGCATAATCCATTCATTCTAATTTGTTTCTTCTCTTGGTTTGAACTATTAACATTTTAATAATTAATATTTTTGACTGATGGTGCTTGATAAAAATTTATTTGAAAATCTAAATTATTTAAAACTGGTAAACTTCCATATG
>JAGVSQ010007546.1:0-15222 GCA_022683975.1 Rhyacophila evoluta
TTATTTATGCAAAGGATATGAAAATATATTCAACATATAGGATTAAATCAAAAGAGCACTCATAGTTGAAGTGACCAGAACGGTAGACTGATGTTGACAAACTGTGTGAAGTCCAACTAGAAAATTTTTGAAGCTTTTACATTGACTTGCATTTGTACTGTGTTTTTACATGTGTTTACTTGAAAGCTGTTTTTTGTTAAATGAGTTTATTAGATTGACAATTCAAGAATAATTTTACATATTTTCATAAAAATGTGTAAATCACGTTGTCAAACTTCGATGTTGTTTACCCTTAGATATTTTTGGTTTTTTTTCTGAAAAAGTTTCATTGAAAAAGTCAACCGATTTTTTTCGTGTAAACTCTGAAGGTTTTATGTAAAGCTCTGTGAATAACTTAGAAGAAGGCTTGAAAAATGAGCGTGCCTGAAAATGTTTTAATGTTTAACTCTATGAATATTTTTCACGTTTCATCACTTTAAACTTGATGTTTTTTTCAAGTTTCGGTATTTATTTTGCAAGAGTTTACAAGAAGAGCATTTTGTGTTACAACTAAGCGGCATGGAGTAAAATATGGCAGGGCATACATTTTTTTCTGACATTTTTTACGTTATTATAAAATTCTCAAAGAATATAAACCTCACAAGAGCATTAGCAGTAAAAAAGTTATGCATTTTTTTAAAAATAAAAATCTATCTTTTTTGAAATTTTAAAACATTGTTGGAACTTAGAATTCATTGGTTCATCGGAGAAAGCTCAAAAATTCAGCAGGTGTTACAATATCAAAGAACTTTTCGATGCTTTAATGTTTTATTAAAAGTTGGTCTTTCGTTTATGGCGAATTTGAAAAACTACAAATTAAGCACGTGAAAAATATACTTTGTTTGCAGTTATGTAGTCGTTAATATCATTATGAATATTACGTACATTTTTAGTTTATTTTTATCTTGCTCCTAAATGTTTTAATTAATCTATCATTATTAAAGAACCATGTTTGCCCCCAAAGCGGAGCATATGGATCTACACAGTGTGAAAATATCCACTCTGAAAGTGAAGTATATGGATCTCTGCAATGTGAAAACGTCTTGACAGGTTATTTTTTTTACGAAAACTGTTTGTCAGACAATCATTTAAACCAATGGGTATGTTTTAGTGGGATAAAAAATTCTAAAAATGTTGTTAATTTTGTTTATGTTGATCACCAATATAAAATTATATAAACGATATTATTATTACACTTAATAAAGGATGCTGGCTTTTCCAATATTCAAAATGATTGAACCTAGTGGATGAAAATTTTGTTGTTCGATAGAAATAAGCTAGTAAATTTTATCCCTAAAAAAGTTGTCGCCCCAGTAGCGTAGTTAATAGCGTGCGCGACTAGCAATCTGGGCTTGCGGGGTCGATTCCCCATCTGTCGAATTTTAAAGTCCAAAAATGCAGGACTGGATTGGGTTGAGCAATTATCTGACAAAATTCTCGTGAAAAAAAATTAATCTGTCAAGATGCCTTCACACTGCAGACATCTATTTACTTCACTTTCGGAGTGGATATCTTCACACTGTGTAAATCTATATGCTCCACTTTGGGAGCGAACATCGTACAATAAAAAAGTACATTCAATTACTCTCACTGACTTCTGTACAAATTAAAAATAAATATTTAAATTTAATTATAAACCCATACATTGTAAGTCTCTTACCAACTCGATGACTTAATTTACAAACCAGCCAACTCCATTTGTGTAATATGTTTAGAAGCAACAATTTTTTTTGATGAATGCTTATGTTACTGCTTGGAGTTGGTTGGTGTGTGCAAGTGATTTTACGTTTTTCAATTTTTTATGAATTTTGTGTGCGATAGAAAAATTAAAGCTCAAAAAATGACATCAAAATCAACCATGGGTGGAGTTAGGTGATTTGTAGATTAAGTCATCACTCTGTATTTTATACACTTAACCCAGATGTTCCTGGACGCTCGTAGATTACAGGATCGTATCTTGGAGCTGTATCAAAATTTTAATGTTTCGTGTATATTAATTTATAACCAGCAAAAAGGACAAACCATTGAGATTTTATCTTACTATCTAAGAACCAATCGTCGTAAAAAGAACATAACTTTGCACTTTATAGGCTCATACGCTGAACATTATGGTCAATTCGTCTTTACATCATGTTCCAAGCCTTACAATCTACAATGTATTTACTTATTTATCCACGTTTAATAAAATCGTAAAAAAAGGAATTCAAAACAAATGCTTTCGATGTTATCAGTGAAAGTATGGTAAGTTATAAATCGGAACACTCATTTTTGTTGCTGGCTGAGTGCTGCGGGTGCTTTTAAAACAGCGGCTTCCAACCTGAGGCGCTTTTTTTTTTGTTTTTTTAATACTTAATACTTTAATAATTGAAAAATATTGTATGTATATCATTATAGCTATAAAAAAAATAAGAGCGGGGAGATGCGGATTTTTTTTGGGGAGGCGTAGTAGGTAAAAGCTTGAAAACCGCTGCTATATAGGCATACCACGTATCCACACTCGTTATGAGGGCGTATACCGTGGTTAGCGTGTACGAGAGTATGCACGATTCCGACTTTAACTATTTATTCTCTATTAATATCTAGCTTTGTTGAAAAAAATCATCTCGCTCGCCATAAAATTTGGCATTTTTTTAAAAGCTAGATTTTTTTTTAGAAACCAGGCCGACGGATCTGACAGACGGTTGAATCGTTTTGAAAAACTCATCCTTTTCAACCAACGAATGGGGATACTCTTAGAGAATTTGATTGCTATATCGACTATGGAAAGGAAAAAAGACATAACGAATTTTACAGGAGGAACATAATATGATTATTGAATGATTTTGTGCCAAAGTCAAAACATTACAAGGGCACAACCTCGAAGTGCAGGAAGACAAAACTAGTGTTTTATTTACTCAATATGGTATTGATTTATCGAGTTATATAACACAAATAAATAAAATTGATTAGGTGGAAACCCTTTTTCCTGGTCGCGAATTTCACAAGGCATCCGTTTTTCAGTTTCAAATTTGAGATTTTCAGCTTAAATTCTTCTTGATGTATATTCTTTTGATAGAACATGTATTAAGCTGTACACATTCTGATAATCGATTAAAAGCTATTTTGAAAAATCGTCAAAGTGAAAACCTTACATAGACACAACTAAAGTGCATGCAAACTAAAATTGATGTTTCATCTACTCAATATAGTATTAAATAAATAAGTTATTTAAGAAAACTAATGAAATTTTTTACGTGGAGTCCATTTTTCTTGGTCTCAAATTTTACAACCATTTTTTTAAACTTAGAAGCTAAATTTAGACACTTATTTGCAATTTTCAATTTACATACTTTTGATAAAACGCGTATTGATTTATTTCGTACATGTTATACACATACAAATTATACGTTACGTAAATATGTTAACAACACGATATACATATAGTTATGACGGAAATATCAAAAACACATTAAAATATTTAAAAAGAATAAAGAAAGAATTACAAAAAAAACATATATACAGACGGAAAGACGGAGTGTTTACCAAGTAAGTTAGACAGATCCCATTCTGATAATGTATATAATAGCATCCATCTAAGCTCGCCCTCACCTAGGTGGAAGATATCAATATCCGAGGCAATCTCGTTAAAACATTACCATTGCCCTCCGCATTGGCATGACTACGGGCAGGATAGTCCTGTATTTAGGAATGAAAAACAGCGGATGTTCCCGATTTATTAGGTACTTATCAGGGACATACAGAACAACATTAGCAAGAGCGGCAGAGCTATAGTGCATTAAGTAGTATATATAGTGATTGTTCAATAAGCTGTTTTGAAAGATTGAAAGTTACGTCCTTTTATCTTTCCGCAATCGATATGTTACATAGCATGAATGAAAATGAAAATAGTTCAAGAAATATTATTTAAAATAAATATTAATAGATTGACGCGTCTTTGTTTGTTTAAGAGAGTGAACACTATTTGTTTTTTTTAGGTTTTTTGTTTTGTAACAATTTGAAAATATTATTCAAAAGGCTAAGTTTATTTTGAAGGGTGATGATATTTTAGCGTAAAGATTTTTTTTTCACTTGATAAACGTCAGTAAGTACTCTCATAATAGTGCGATTCTTTGACGAAGTGATCCTCCGATTTTTTATTCGTCGGATGTTTCTTGAATAAATTATTCAAATTGTTTTGATCGCCGCAAAAATAAAATTATCCGCTGACTTCGTGAAATTTACTTCACGTAGCAATGCCGAATAAATCTCTACGCTATAAAAAATATTTTTATGGTGACATTTTTATTCGAAAAGAAATGCTTTTTTTGCTGAATTAAATCTGTTTAAGGAAAACCTTTGGAAAACATGCTCATAAAAAAACAGGGATATATTACCTACTCGATAATATAATGACTATTTTATTGAAATATTATTGTGGATTATTTTTATATTTTTCACGTATTGAACAAACAAAATAACTACGTAAGAAATACGAGTATAAGCGAATGAAACGTTTTTTGACATTTATGTATAATATTTCACATTTCTAGTACTAAACTATAACTACGCAAATAAAAAGTAATGGGCAATTTCACAAATTCATGTGTTTTTTAAGAACAATAATACATTTTACTTATTATTAACAATTGGTTATCATCTTTTATGAAAATTTTCAATTCCTGTTAAGTTAAATTGTTCGTTTTATGTAAATTAAATTGGGAGCTAGTTTCCTCGTTAGCGTAGAAGTTAACTTTGCCTTACATCCGGTGAATGCTGGTACGATTCCAAATTTATCGGACTTTTAACACATGGTTTACGGGGCGCACAAATTTGTGCGTTTCAGAAACCGTCTGTTGCGGCGGTGTGCACATGTTTGTGCTCGTCGGTAACATTCAACATGTTTTATAAAAATCACACGTTTGGCTTTGTTGATACGCGCTACATATTTTGGAGTTTGTGGACAAACTTTAGGTTGATTAATCAATGGGTTCCAATTTCATACATGTGTGTCACATTTTTTAAAAAAAATACCCCATAAACAATGTGTTGAAAATGCGAAAATTGAGGACTGGTTGCCCATTGTGTTGAGCAATTGTTTGATAAACAACTCTCGTGAAAAATAATCTGTTAAAACACATCTTCATCTTGCGGAGATTCTTGTACTCCACTTTCCAAGTGAATATCTTCATACTGTGTAGATCCATATGTTCTACTTTCAGGGAGAATATGATAGACATACATGAGACCTTCGGTGTCGAAATGTCCTACATCGAACGTAGTAATAGTGTGAAGTTAAGCGTGCGCGTCTCGCAATCAGGGGAATGTGGATTTGATTCCCACATCTGCCGGATTTTTAAAAATCCAAAAACGTGGACTGATTGTCCATTAGCTGTTGTCTCATAACGAATTCTCGTGACAAATAAATATGTCTTCATATTGCGGAGATTCTTATACTCCACTTTCGGGGTGGATGGACATCTTTATACTGTGTAGATCCATATTTTTATATATCCATATGGTTGAAAAATGGAATGGTTTTTATGTAAAATGTTTGGACACTTTATTTTTTGTCAACTTTGATCTCAGAACTAATAGTGACTAGAAACATATTTTGGACGAAAAAAACCATTATTGAAAAAAAATCCATATCAAGAGTGCAAGACATATTAACTACTTTTATTTTTACATTGTATTGTATTGTAAAAATATAAGAAAGAATAAAGACAGAATTAAAAAAATACAGAAGAAAGGAGAGAGTGTCGACCAAGTAAATTAGATAGACCGAAATCTATTAATGTATAGCATCCATCCAATGTAATAGCATCCATCCAAACTTACTCTCACATAGATGGAAGATATCAAAATGCGATGCAATATCCTTAAACATCACCATTGCTTTCCACATTGACGTAACTACTGGAAGGATAGTCCCGCATTTAGAGATAAAAAAAACAGCTGATGTTCTCAATTTCTCAGGTAGTTATCAGGGAAGTACAAACCAATATTAGCCAGAGCGACAGAGTTATCAATTAGACCACGCATAAGTCGAAAAAAATGCGTCGCCAAATATATATTCCTCCTCAGTTTTAAGCTACAATAAGAAAGCACGCCCAAAATGAAAGAATATAGATACAACTAAATCGATCAGGAGTTTATTTGAAGCCGCTAATAGAATTTAAAAAACGTAAAATGCAAAAGAAAAATATTCAAAAAAATGAACAAATCGATATACGCTTATCACATAATATTAAAAGCGAACGGTACTCGCAAAATTTAACGCCGAACCGTATTAGGCAATAGCGCCCACTTTGCCTCGCTTATCAGTTCGCACCTGCCTCTCATTTATGCCTTCCTGCCACCGACGACTTGGGAGATGTCGCGCATCAAAACTGAAAAGTCGCATGAACCGCAGATTCGTTCATGGCATTTTGGTTCATGCAGATGCGAAGTTTTGATACTTGATTTGCGGAAGATGTTTAGGGTGAGAAATCTAGTCGACGGAATGTTTCCGTATCTTCTCCCAGAGGTGAAAGATAAGCAACCATTCTGGGGTAGTGATAGTGAACATTGTCACACACGGAGAATATTAATGGTGATGCTCGTGGGCGTTTTAAGTAGCGAGTGTGAAAATTTAGTTACTCTAAATTCAAAAACACGAACGGAAAATATCGAAAAATGAAAACTTTAAATTACACATTACTCTAATTATATAAATCGATCAATATAAGACTTAAGTAGTATAATTAGATACAATGTCCGCTCCGAAAGTGGAGCGTATGGATCTCACTGTTGTAAAAACTTATCTTGACTAGCTATTCTTCGCAAAAATTTCCCTCTAAATGGCCAATCAATTCTTTCTCTTCTTATCCCATATTCGCTCCCAAATTGTAGCATATCCATCTATAAAGTGTAAAATATCCACTCCAAAAGTAAAGTATGTGGATATGTGAAGACGTCTTGACATATTATTTTTCACGATAATAGTTTGACAGACAAATGCTCAACCCAATGGGCATGTAGTCATTTTTGGATTTTTAAAATCTGACATACGAGATAATTGAACCCGGATTACTAGGCGCGCATGGTAACCTAGCTATCCATTCACTTTTATTAAAATATAAAATATTGATTATTACTAATTAACATGACTAGAATCCACGATCTCCAGGTCTGAAAGAATTGCATGCGCGGAGCTTTAACAACTCAACTAATGTGGTACAATTTGATAGGTTTCAATTATTATTAACATTTATAATTCGAATGAACCCAATTTTTTAAAATATTTAATAATAACAACGATTTAATTGATTATTGTAAGTTTAATTATTATTTTTTGACTAAGCAATAAAACTTCCTACAAATCTAGAAAAAAAAATATATTGTATGAAATTTGAACGGTAGTCCATGGTGTATATTTCTTGACTATCATACAAACGGTATACCGTATACAGGGCAGTTGAAATATAAACTCGCAGCGATACTGAAAGCTGCGGGTTCAATCTCACAAATGTTAAAAAATTTTAATACTCCAAATATACGGAGCTGGATATCCAACTAGTTGGGAATTGTGAGAAAACCAATCCTTTTGAGAAATCAATCAATATGTGTCTTCGTATTGCAAAGATCCACACATCCCACAGTTGGCGTAAAAAATATTTGACTGTTCCAAAACTAAAAATAGTATTTTATATGAAAATTAAATATCAAAAGTTTGCAGTGCAATAAATCAATCGAAATAAGCCTTAGTTTATGTTATTTGTGCAAATTAATTAGAAAATTTTGGTTGGCTTTCGCTGGAATGGAAAATGGATGAAAAGGGCTGCATCGTTAGTGGTTAACCATCCCTCGTGCAGGTGAAATGGTTACAAACATCATTTCATCAAATATTCCTGCATACATAAATACTTCAATATATTCCCCATCACCATTACTTACCACATTCGACATCCATTCATACATAATTTTATAATTTTGTTACATTTCCTATACTATTTTTTAAGAAAAAAGTATTAAATATTTACTTGGTAAAACTCTGTTTCATTACGGTATTTTTATACCATATTCAAAGCCGTAGCAATTATTTTGATGCTCTTGCCAAATATCAAACATCTTCTTTCATGTTAAAAATATCTACGGCTTAAAAAATTACTGCGTGAATGAGAGCCCACTAAAGAAGCTTTCAAATGTAAGCTTTGAACAAAAGCTTTAATAAATGTATTGTTTATATTATATATTGTATCTTCTGTTGTAAGAATGTTTTACATCGCGTTTCTAGCACTCGTCGAGTTTTCACGCCCATAACATATTTCATTTTGGCAATGCCTTTATTCAACCCTGACCACGGATGTTACGAAAGTGGAGCATATGAATCTTAAACCTGTTCAGATGACGTTTTTTGCTCATTCCATTAAGCATCAAATGTTGCATCTTTGGATTTAAAAAAATCCAGTAGCTGGTGAAATACAACCCCCCATAATTTTTAGCTTAAAAGTGCGCATGCTAACTTTTCGGCTGCCGGGGAGACATTGTTAGATAATTAATTGTAATTTATTAGCTTTGGTGATAGTTATTTCGATTGCAACATAATCATCATGAGGGATAAATTTCCAAAGAGAACTTATTCCACAGTTCCAAAATTTAAAGGAGAAAATTATAAAATAACCATTTAATTAAACCAATAGAATTAATCAATTTCAAAAAAAAAACATTGGAAAGCCCGCTGTTATATATACTTCTTCAAAAAGTTAAGAAAATTGAAAAGTTTAATATAAACCAATTACTTATAAGACAGGAATATTTTCAGATTAACTTGAAATTTTAGTCTATTTATCAAATCTAGTCAGTTATATTTTTCTCAAAATTTAAGCATAGTTGATTCATGCAAATATTGAAAACTCACCATCATCGATTATTAATTGTTTATTTAAAAATTCCAATAGACATTATATTTGGAAATAGCTATCGCCAAATTTAATCAAAATATCAATTGTCAGCAATTATATTTTATTGTAATTGAATAGATAACTGCTTTATAGATTAATTGAAGCACAGAATATCAGTTCAATATTCTTAGTGAAGTGGCGTTTAATTTTAATTTTCTCGTCACGTCGACGTCTTGTAATGGATAACACAGAGGAAAAAGAAAATAATTTTGGTGCATAATTATATTGATACAATAACAGTTAGCTTATTCTTTTATATTGTCAAAAACATTCACTGAATAATCGATTATTTATTGATTTTGTGCTTTAATCAGTTTAGTTGCTTAGGAAATAAAAGCACAGCTGTAAAAATCCATATATCAATTAGCATGCAATTATCACAAATATGGTATTTACGAATATAGTATTATATTCTCATTTCACAAAACATGAGTTAATTAATCGCCATAAATATATTAACAATTGTATTTAGAACCTACCTGTAATAAATATATGTAGATAATTCTATGGTTATCGACAATATATATTTGGAGCCTTGTTTGAAGGCACACAGTATCCTATTGTTTTGTATTTCCCAATAGGCAATCAATATATAATGGATGATTGATGAACTACTATCTCACTGCCTGGCGCTTCCATGAAAACTGTTAATTGATGAAAATTATTACAATATTGTGTGTTATGAAGTTTCGGATGACAATATCATAATTAATTTTACTTAGTTGGAAAATTTGTCCGAGTGTAAACAATTTCGCGGAAACTTTACAGATTTACTAAGTAATTATGAATCATAAAGGTCTTTATCCTTGTAGTAATAAAATACATATATTATTTTGTACAATGTTTATATTTATCAGTTGATTCTCATGGGATAACTTTATGAAATTTTCTTGGAAACCGATCTGAAATTTATGGTCTTTATCCTTTTGTCAAATAAATAGTTTAAATTGTCAGTTTTTTTAAAAATAGGGTAGTAGTAATTGAGTCTCTACTGAGCACCTAGCAATCCAAGGAATGTGGGGTCGATTCCCCCATCTATTCGAAAGTGATGGTTGTTGGCAAGGTCCTCTAATTTAGAAAAAGTTATAAGGTTTTATAAGACCTATAGACCGGACGTTTCCCACCTCTGTATTAGAGAAACTAAGAATGAGTATTAATATGGTTTCTTAGTGTTTAAAAAATATACGTTTAATACGCTGTTACATTTATATCGCTGCCTTTCAGTGATCTCTTAAATACTAATTATTAATACTATTACTTTTAAGCTCGTTAGCTTTTAAAAATCACTTTGCTGGTTTCTAAAGTCGACTAATTAATTAAAGTTAGTCCGACTATTCACGTATCAATGAGCAAAGACATGTTTTTAATTATAGACATAGTAGCATAAGAAAATGTCACGATATTGAAAATATTCTGAATTACTCAATTATTATAGGTTTAAAAAGTATCATTTAATGTAATTAAAAATTCGACTGGAATACAACTAAAGTTAAATAAAAGCTTTTAAAAATGATAAGAAAAAGAGAATATTAATTCAATGAAGTCGTTGACTATTTTTAACATTGAGTAATTAATAATTTTGTTGTTGCCAGTGAACAAAATAATAGTGATCAAATATGTTAACACAGTGAATATCTTAACCTCCATTCGGGGAGACTTATATATTATTTATATGCATTAATTGCTACCCCGGTAGCAAAGTTGATAGCGTGCGCGCCTAGCAATTCGACAAATGTGGGCTCGATTCTCCACTTGCCGGATTTTTAAAATCCAAAAATACAGGACTGGATGTCGATCGGGTTGAGAGCTTGTCTGACAAATAATTCTCGTGAAAAATAATCTGTCAAGAAGTCTTCACATTGCGGAGATCCATATACTCCTCTTTCGGATTGGATATCTTTACACTGTGTAGAACCATATGATTCACTTTGGGAGCGAACATGGTATAAGAAGAGTTAAATATATTTTTTGACGAAGATTCTGGATGTGGAACAAGTTAAGTAGTATAAAAGCAAATCTGTAACAATTTAAAATCAATTTCTCGTAATATTGTGATCCTTATATGTCAAGTTTTTATTAATAATTTTTCTTATTCATTACATTTAAATATATTTTCAACATTTAAATCGCCCACACGTTTGATGTATATTCAGAGTATTAAAAAAATATTTCAAACTTATTTAAATATTATTTAAAGACATTTATACCTTATTTAATTTCTCGCAGACCTACATTGCTTTTGTTATATCAAAAGAACGAATATTATTTTAGGTAAGCGAAATTTTGTGGCTTACAAAAAACGTTTTGTTCCCAATTCGGAGCATAATTTTCGTATTCGTGGTTTAAATTTTCATGGATGCGTTAATTAATTAATAAATGTTTAATTATTTTTTTCTGCTTGCAAAAGGCCTGCCATTGTGTTTATTGTTTATTCGTTTTTCATTCTATTTTTTCAACACAAAAGACTTGTTATTCAAACAATATTATTATGTTTTCTTTTTCAGACAAATTTGTTGCGATAGCAATTTTCGTTTGGCTTTATTAGAGTTTTTTTGATAAAACAATGGTTATAAAATAAAATCGAGGCTTTGTAATTATTGAAGGTGATTTTTCTGTTAATGTTTTTTTTTATGTTTGGCTGTATAACGTATACAGGTAAAATTGTTTTTCAATACGATGTCAGTAATAATAAAATTAATTTAAAAATTCAAATTATTGTGTGATTCTTTTTTTTTAATAATCTTCAATTTTGCGTTCATAACTCGAACGAAAACATGTTATATTTAAAATTCAAAAGCAGTGTTTTTTCAGAGTTTAAATTAACTTTTATAAAATTTCTATTTATAGATATTCCACTAACATAACTAGTAACTCTGCTTAACTTTAAATATACCATATCACAGTATTAATGTGGCTGGTGTGTGATTCTTGTACATTTTTATTTCCTATTTCCCGGGAACGATTTCTTCTCGGGAAAGATATGCAGCCATGTAATTTATCGAAAATATCGAAAAATTGTTTTTTTCTTCGACGTTCTATAATAATAATCAGGAATTCTGGATCCTGGATCGGGAAGTTGATTTTAAATCTCCCATTTACCGGGAGCAAAACAAAGTCAAGAAATTTAACCTTCTATTTGTGACTATTTGTGACGCTGTCTATTATGCGGGCATAGCTTGGTTCTTCCTAGAGTTTATATATTTTTTATACCATACTTGTTCCCAAGGTAGAGCATATAGATCTACACAGTATGAAGATATCCAATCTGTATGTAGATCTCCGCAATGTGAAAACGTCTTGACAGATTATTTTTCATGATAATTGTTAGTCAGACAATTTCTTAACCCAATAGGCATCCGGTATTGCATTTTTAGATTTTGAAAATCCGGCAGATGGGGAATCTAACGCGCATTTTCCGGATTGCTAGACGCGTACGCTACCAACTACGCTACTGAGGAGACGAAAACTTATTACCGATTTTAAATGTTTTTATTAATTACAAAAGTTAAAAACTTGCGTTCCTCTGGATACAAATTTTTATCAATATTCTTGAATTTATAATGAATATAGTGTTTTTGTGTGAATTGTAGAAATCTAGCCAAAATGATAATGCCACATCTTTTAATGAAATATATAAAATAAATTTATTCAGAGCAGTGTTTTCAATGTGAATTAAAAATGTCACTTTCCAAAAACGATAGAGAATATCAATTTATAGATGAAGTTAATTTATCAGTTTTATCGCAATTGAAGTGGCAGTGGGTAGGACGCGTATCTTTGCTTAGGAGATAATCGTTTAACGAAACTGGTCCCAAGTACTGTAAGATTAGAGGAGAACATGAATTAGGAGACAAAAACTATTTAGTACATCGATGAGAAACTTCATTAATTAAATAAATGAATCTTTTTGATCGTGATATTTGTTGTCAAATTAAATTTGATAATAGTGTAGATTTATTATAATAGTTAATTGGTTCGATATGAACTCGACTGAAAGTGGAGCATATGATTCTACCAATATAAAAATGTCCGCTCCGGAAGTGAAATATATAGATTATTACAATGTATAGACATATTTAAATAGATTATTATTATTAGATAGTGACTTAGTGCAGAAACTAAGAAAAAACCAGAACTCTCTTTCAGTCAAATGGAATTGAATTTTCATGGTGAAAATTTCTTTATAACGACTGTGGGAAAGAAAAAGGACGTAACCCTCAATTTTTCAAAATTGCTTTTATCCACTAATCTAAATGTGTGCAACTTAATATACGCTCCATCAAAAGGAAGTAAGCTGAAAATATCGAATTAGTGTCTAAATTTAGTGTGACAGGGCTTCCACCTAATCGATTTTAATGGTTTTTCTTAAATAACTTATTAAACTAATATCATATTGAGTAAATAAAATACCACATTTAGTTCAGGTACTTTAAAGTTGTTTATATGTAATGTTACGACTGTAAAATTTGTTTTATGTGACTTACGTCCATTTTACTTTAGAAATTCAATGTTTTTATAATAGTGGAATTTTTTTTTTGTAAAATTCTTGTCCACACTGGCTGTTATTAAGCGCTCTCGGTAGAATTGAACCTCTTTTGTTGCATAAATGCAGTTCTGGAAGTCTAACACAAAATTTCTAACCGATTTTAGTAAGTAACCTGTCAAGTAAAGTCTTCACACTGAGCCATCTATATTATCCATGCCCGAAGCGGAAATAAAGGAAAAATATAATAAATATTTAATTTAAGTAGAAGATATTTATAATATGTAACAAAATACATATTTTAATTATTCTGTAAGTATTTCAAAGTAACTTATGTCAAAGTAATGAAATTCACATATATCAAAGTTGTATTTCGATTCCTTATAAAAGTTGAGTATTTACACCCATTAAAAGAAAACTCATACATTTTGTATGAAAATGATGCAATCTATACGATATCAGATTGTAATCAACTCCTGAATACTAGGAAAGTACAGGAGTCACCATAAATAAAAAATATTAATTTGAAAATTGTTTTTAAATATATTTAAAAAATGTTATGTAAAAAATGACATTGAATTTGTGGTTCAATGCATTAGCATTATATTTTCAATTATAAAAAAAAACTTTGATTCATTTCTGAAAAAAAAAGATATGAAGAAGAAGTAAACTCATTGCTATCATTAGATATTCAATATTTCTTAAAGTCTATTATACTTAATAATACAGGATATTAAAAATATTTTTTAAGTAATTGTTTACAAATCAAACGTTTATTGAAAACTTATTGTGATAAATAATAAATAAACTTAAAGCACGAGTTTTAAGATTATCATTTTTACATTTCTCGTATAAACAAAAGACAGTCAACAAAATCAGATGTTGGAAAATTATATTTCTCAGAAAACAATAGAAAAACCAACATAAAAGCAATTTTTTTTCTTGACATTGTTCATATTGTTATTTGAGCTTATTTTCTCATAATATGTTTTGTTGCCATTCTGAACCCATGAACAATTAAGATGATTTCAAAGTAGTACATGATTTAATATGACCATAAACATAACATATGGTATATCCATAATATATTATACTGTAACACAGTTTATGATTTATCCTTGGATTTTTTCTTAAAAACAAAAAGGATAAAGTTCACTTCTAAAGTTCTTTATTTAAATTATTAAGGTTAAGGCGGCTCAATATATATTTTTTTAAGATATATTTTATAAACTAAAAAGTTTATTTGTGACTCATTGATATTTTGATGTTAATTTTGCTAATGAAAACTTGTTTCATGAAGTAAAATATCTTTTAAAAATGAATACTGATATATTGTTTCATGTCGATACGATAAATTCGTGTATTATATCGCTACAAGTTAGACTCCTGTACGAAGTAAGCTTAAATCCACGTTTATACTGTGCAATCAGGGCGTTGTAAAAGCTCTAACGGCGCGTGAAGCCTCAACAAAGAGAGCTTTCCTAGCACAGGAAGTGTTGCTTTATTGGCGTGAAATGGATCTGTTTTTCAAAAGTTTTGCGAGAGCATAATTTTGCCATGAAACATTTTGAGTGAGCTTAAATTTGTTATTATCGCACGAATTTGTTATCATTGTAATTACTTAGATGTTTCGAGTAGCTTATTTAAGCTCTTGTTAATTTACTTAATTATATTATATTATTCTTGGCACTGTTGTTTTTGTTTATTTTAAAATATTACGGCAATTAATTAATATTTTCGACTGATGATGCTTGATGGAAATTGATTTTAAATTCTGAA
>JAGVSQ010007547.1:0-15221 GCA_022683975.1 Rhyacophila evoluta
TTTAAAATCAATTTCCATCAAGCACCATCAGTCGAAAATATTAATTAAATATAATAACTTTAAAAAAATTTTGTTTTGTAATTCCATCATCTCGGGTCTCGTTCAAATTAAGAAAGAATTTAAAATTGTGCGTGAACTAAAACATACCAATGCTGAAGTAGGACAGGATGGAGATATTTGCCCAGTTTCTTTCCAGTGTATGTGTTTGTGAGTTGGTGACCGTGGCATACACTCAATCAAAGCACACTGTATGCCTGAATGCATATTACATGCATGTTTACGGGTTGTCTATCCGCGGTTGAGAAGAAATCTGCACATTTTATAACACAATTAATTCGGATGAATTCAACCAGCTCAAGGATGTTGCTCGAAGAATATTTGTTATTTTTGGATCAACCTATATATGTGAACAAAAATTTTCAATTATGATCCTTTATAAAAACTCTTTACAATCATATATCATCGGTGAACATTTACCAGCAGTCTTAAGAATCTCAACTACAAAATCAACACCTGAATTCACGATTCATGAGAGTCATGATTCGACACCGCAGTAAAAACAACAACAACAAAATCAACTGGTTAAAAAGTTAATAATTTTATTATTTATTAAATTAAAAATATATTTTTTTATATTCCCATTATTTATATTTAATTGGAAATTATAATATAAATTCTAATTTACTGAAAAAATAATCTAACTCATTCAGAACGACAGACAAATCAATAAATTGATGGAATTAAAATACCGAAGAATATTTTTATTTAGCTGGCAATGATAAAAATGACATTGTCTATGATATAAGAAATAAGTTAGGTTAAACGAAATTAATTATGTCACAATAAAAATTGACTGAAAGTGATAAATGATTATTACTAGACAAGTAAGGAGATTGATTGACCGATGGCCTGGTAAAAAGTACTTCGGTCCCTATCGTTTTATGCCTTTTTACTTTATGTGCGGCGCAGGTTTAGAGTTTACTATGATCAATTGGCATGCAGGAGAGGTAAACTTCTACAATACATTTAAAAAACGTCTGGCCAAGGATAAAATTGAAGAGATAATCTCTAATGTAAATAATTAGCCGATTGATATATTATATCCCAAACATGCCTGCTGGAATGAGTACAGGGCGGTACATTGTGTACGTGGTTGCTGCTTTGACGAGTATGATGATCGGATCTCAAATGGTTCACAATCATTATAAACCGCTTCAAGATTTGGATTTGTACATAGAAAGGGAAATAAATAATTTACCAAAAGATTTGCAGGAAGTGGTTTCTTCAAAACTGGCATTAAAAAAATGATTACTTATGTTGCATTAATACTAGTTGCATAATTTAAAAAGTAGACATGTATATATTTAATTTTCATTTAATAAACGTTATTTAAATCTGTGATACATTGTGTTTTGTTTTCTGGAAAACATATTATTTGAAGTGATTGCCGATACTTACTGTAGCTATTCTAGTTTTGACGCTTGAGTTAAGGTCTTAAATAAAAAAAACAGTATAAATCAGCTGCTTTCATTATGTATGATGTTTGGTACTGTGACTATTTAAATACTAGCCAATAGATTTGCTTTTATAAGAAAGTGGACACATTCCTAATAATTATATTATACACGACTAGCTATGTCCTGTAAATTTTTCCATTATAAGAATATATGTAAATTTTATTCATATACAATATCTCCTCGGTTGAGATGGCTGAGTTTGTAAGTATAGTTCGAAGGTTGTTGGTTCAAATGCTATAACTGTATTTTTTAAAAGTTTAAACATGATTAGATACTAAACAGGTTTGTCAATTGTCTGAAAACCAATTCTCGTGAAAAATAATTGCTGAGACAAGTCGTACACATGAAAAAAGCATTAAGTTGTCGTTATCACCATTATATTAATGCTTAGCATAATCTTGAACTTGTTTAATGGAACTTCCAGTCTTTTCATTTTTTTAAATATGTATCTTGTTTATATCTTTATTTAATCGTGCCCTTTTGAAGCTAAGATACGGAGATTCTTTTCCCATGCGTGTAAATATGTATGTATATAAAAATTGAATGATTCTTGTGGAAAGAGCTGAATCTTGATAATATCTGCGTCACCATACAGGTTATGTTTATAGTTATAGCAAAACCACCAAATAAAAACTTGAGTAATTTGAATCACATTTGAAACACTTATTACAAGTATCATCTGTCAATATGTTTCACTGTTTAGTTTATGGGAATCAAATTGATATGTTTAATTTTTACTAGACTAATGCTTGAATTCTCTTTTCAAAAAATATTTGTCCCTGTTTTGTTGTTTTAATCTCCATAGAAATATAATAGTAACTATAATATCACAACCTTAATTTAATTAAAAGTACATGTCAGAGTGTATTGGTGTGCAAATGAAAAAAAATAAGGAAAAGGGAGTTTGTTTCTTATCATTTTTTTCTGTAGTAAAAATACCATGTAAGCAATTACACATATTATATATTTTATATTACTTGCATATTACATTGTTATTTATTAGTAAGTATATTATTCTTTTCAATATTTGCATTATTAATGTAGAAATAGGAACAATAATTTAAAAAATAATTAATTTCTGTCAAGCGCATCTTGACTCCTTCATTATTTTGATGAGAAAAAAATGATGTCAAAATGAATAAAACATGATGAGAATGTTAATAAGTACATTACAATATTAAAATAACTGACATATTTCATTGGTGATGCGTTTTGTGAGTGTCATGCCGATGAGATTTTATTATGATTTCTTTACACGTCTGAAAAAAAAGATAAACATAAATTATTATGACCCAAATATAATTATCGCATCTTTTAATACTGATTGATAGATTCACTCTTAGTGTTTGTTTGACCTTTGCAGGTGAGTGAATTTTTGATATACTCAAAAAGAACAAATACATTAAGGAGCTATGTTGACAAAAATTAATTAAAACTTTACTTAACAAAATGAGGTTCTAGGCATATCGTAAAATAAAACATATTGTATTAAAACTATTTAAGAGCTACATGTTGCGAAAAAATCTATTCTTCTTGAAGAAAAATATTCCATAATTGTAAAAAATGGTGAATACTTCATAAGATTTCAACAATTTGTGAATTACTCATTGCTGCGATTTTAGAAAGTTGTACTGATGGTTTACAGATGGTTAATATTGAATCTTCCTATACTGCTTTCAAGGACCATGTGCCCTGTTTTGGAATGGTGATTTCTCTATGGTTAAATGACTAAATATATAGTAAATGTGCAAGGTGGGATTTTTCATTTATAAAATATAGTCATCACAATAGCTGACAAATGTATAAAATTACGTACTCCGTCCTTGTGGTGGGGGATTTTGAATGAGAATGAAGTAGGCCCTCAGCGTTCTTATTGGAGCTTGCACTTCTGTGTTCACTTGGCTCTGCTGGCACATAATAGCAAGATATTATCGTAAAATAGTTTTAGAACATGCAATATATTTTTATTGGTTGATGAACAGAAAATTTGACTGTTTTTTTCAAAGTGATTGTTAAATTGGGCTACAACTGAAATGTTTTGATATTATGTAATTATATCTAATCAGAGTGGGTCTCTACTATCCATAAAAACATTTTGTCTCGTCATTCTTAGTAGCATTGTCCAATTGATGAGTTAAGTCTGTTCTAATGGGTAGTGGATTCGATAGTGACCACAAAAATGACTATATCATAAATAGTCACCATTTTTCAATTCATAACATTGTTTTCCTAGTAATAAAATAGTATTCTTTACATACCTGCGTTTTTGGAGGATGAAAGGCTTTTGATTCTTCGTCCTGTATCACTGTGTGGCTCCTCAGTTTTTAATCTGCTGTGGGAATGATGTTTCTGTGTTGATACGGTTCGTTTTTTGACGGTTTCCCTCGAGTGAATTTTTTCTCGGCTAAGTCCGCTCTCTCTTTCGAGAGAAGTGTCTACGCTGCGAGACTTCTCCGGAGGGGTGACCTTTTTTCTGGAATGTGAAGAGAGCGAGTTTTGGCTGCTTTTTTCGCTTTTTTCGCTTCTATGACCCTTTTCTCTACCCAATGATCGTACCTTTTCACTATTTTTATCCCTCTCTCGTCGAGAGTGTCTTTCTTGTAGGCTTTTTATGGTTGAGACAGCGGTCTTGTGATTGAAGTCAGGCGTCACAGTAGCTATTGCCCTTCAAGAATACAAATAGAGTGATTTATTAGTTTTATTACTCAATAAATTTTTAATGTTTCGATAGCTGATTTTAACATTGATCTCGCATAACACTGTTTTCTTCTTCATTATGCAAAGCAATGCAATTGAGATTTTAGAACTATCACATGTATTTCTATAATATTGTGTGCTTGAGAATAATTAGGTAAATACAAATAATCAGTAGAAGACAGACACGTGATTCGAACAAAAAATGTAAAAACAAATTATGAAATGGCATATTTAATTATAATGAGAATATATACTCTGATAAGTTGAATGATATTGGCTCACCTATTGGACTCTTTAGATCGATCAATGACGCTTTCGTTTTGATCATTATAGGTCAACACCTTAGATGTGCTCCGGGTGGCATCTCCGCTGTGTTTGATTCTCTTGGTTTTTTTTCTGACAACTTCTGCCTGAGCCACATCTTCAGAAGAACTTCCATGTTTGTGGAATAGGGCGTCTCGGCTATGCGCCCGTTGCAACCTGCGAGCTTTGACCATATCACCCGAAGAGGACATCTTTTTCTTGTGTGATTTCTCTTTCTCCATCTCTTTTTCTCTGACACTCGGAGTGCAGAGACGGTTACTTCTATTCCTATTGCTACTGCTCACTGTTTCTCTAGTCAAACTCTCTAAGCTGGAGTTTGAAGAGGTCCGCGTTCGACTCTTACGGCTTGCCAAAATACGCCCACGCTCAACTTCAGCACTCAGTTCGGTTCGTGTGACCTCAACTGCAGTCGCTTTTACTCTTCGTTTCACTGAATTTGTTTCTGATATAGTTGCCATAGGCACATATTTATTTTTCTGCCTCTTATCATCGTCATCAGTTGTGTCAATTCCATCTGAATGCCCGTCGAGTGCTTGTAAAATCTCATCAGCTGCCTTCGTCAACTCTTCTATGATCGTTTCTCCTGGATGTTTGACCTTCGCTTTATTTTCGATTTTGACGACATTCAATGTCACGTTCTCATAGATCGGGTCATGATTTTTTCTATTTTGAGATATTTCAGTTTTCGTTTCAACTCTTGATTTTTCAACAACCGCTGACTCGGTTATTGCAGTGCCTTTGATACCAAAGTATGACAATTCGTGTTCTTTCAGTTTTCTTGCAGAGCCCCTTGCAGGCATCGCGGACCGAGGTGTAGATAGAGAGTCAGCGAAGGTAGATTCACCAGCACTGCTTACTTTTTTGTCAAAATCTGAGTGTGAATGGCCATCCTTACGTGATGTATCAGTGCGAGCGCCATTTTCTTTCAAAATTTTTGTCCGATTGATTATTGTCGATTTTTGATCACTGCCTTTGTATTTTTCTTCCAGTATACTCTTTTTAATCTGAACGTTGGAGATGCCATCTTTGCGAGATCTTGAATCGTTTGAAGTTGTGTTATCATTTACATATGCTATCTCGCCCTTCAATTCGGTAGATTCTGCAAAACATATTATATACTAGCAAGTTAAGTAGATGGTGAATAAAACTTCAAAGACACAGCCGTATATACATTGACTTTTTTGATAATAAGTAATCTTAAAAAGAACAATATTTGCATAGCCATACATTTTATAAGAATTTTATTATTGCATAAAAACCATTTCCACAGAGTATTTTACCTGGTCTGCCCTTTATCTTGAATGTGTTAATGATATTAGTGGGTGATTTAGTATCATTAGATTGGATGAAAATACGATTGAAATTATCATTTCGGTTGCGGTAAACACTGGAATCTGTCCAGCGAGTCTTGTGAGAGCGACAGGGGCCGCTTTCTTCCTTCCTTCCGATCATCAAGTTGCGTACTTCTTCATCCGCACTATCATCCGTACAATCTTTGGAGTAAACAGTCTTTTGTGTTTCATACAATTTGCTTTTGAGCGCAGTCTTTATGTCTTGCTTATTTTTTTCAATCGTGATCATTTCGTTTCTATATTTTGCATTATTTAATTCAGTATTTCTAACTAACGCAGTGGATTTCAGTTCGGATACTGACTTCCTATATTGTTTTTCATTTTTTAAGCTGTCTGATTTCGGCTGTGAAATGTCTATAGTTATTTTTGTAGAGGTGTCAGTACGTTTTGCATCGTGGTCTCTGACTAAACCTTTACCGGGAAACCTAATGAGCGTTGGCTTTGATCGACTTAAATAATCTGTAAATTTGAATGGAATTATTTAACATTCTTGTTTGTTAAATATTTATTTCAAACAACTGCAATCGACACATCTATGTAATTAGTAAAACACTCAACCACTACAGATTATCTAAACATCTACAAAAACAACAGTTCTCCAAACTACAATACCAAATACAGCTACTTCTTGAAGCACATTTCTGAAATTACTTTAGTGTAATAATACTCTAGATTTTAAAATCATTACTTAAGCAGATATAAATATGCGTGAATAAAATTGGTTTGTGATTTATTAACTTTTGATCAATAAAAACGATTACTTATGTCTTAAAATAATTGGCTTATAAAAAATTATCTAACCTTTTAATGCACTAAAATTAGTGATAATTTACTTTCGTATATTGAACATATAAATTTTAAAATTAGTGCTGAAAGTGGGAAGCTTTTAAATCGTTTTTAGTGACATGAAAGTTTCTAATTAGGTTTGACAATTTATGTTTTAACTTGAAAGCCAATCATGCTGATTACTCAACTAACGAAAGTTTAAGGTTTTTACTAAAAAGCTATGTTTAGTACTGTCAATAATTATACTTACAATAAGTGAAATTATTACAAATAAATATAGACAGACAAAGTAAAACTCTTTGTGGAAAGCATTTTCTTAAAATATAATATATTGTATTAATGTCCATAATAACATAACTAGTTTGTTAGCCATAAAATATATACTTACTCTTGAGTATGATAACTTGTATATAGGACGTTTATGACAATTAATACCGACTTAAGATCTGTGCTACCTACCGTGCAGTAATGCTTAGCCATTTCTTTTCTATCGGTAGCGGGTTTGAATCCCAAAACTGTTTTAAAACGAATGTATTGTTTTCAATACATAAATGTATCTATAAATTTAATCCGAAATATTTACTTAATGATTTCTTATAAGAAGTAAATTAAAGTATTATCTTTACGATAGAGAGCACCATTTTTTTCTATATTAAGAGGGGTGTAATAATTTTACTTAAAGGAAAACTGAATACAAATATAATAAACTCAAATTTAGAGTGTTTGATATACGCTGTCTTATAATAGCTATCAAAATAATAATGAGCCACTTTCAGATAATTGATTAATGGTTTTTGGTAGTGTGAAGTATCTGATATAGATATTAATGAAATGATTTTTTTGCTGTAAAATACGGTCTCAACCACAAATTGTAAAGTAATCAGAATTAAATTTATTCCATTTAAAATAAAGATAAATAGACTTTGAATATTATCATAATAATAAAAAATAATAATAGAAATTGATGATTTTAGTTCTACTATAATTGCATGCACATTCTCTAAATCAAATAATAAATAAAAAGTGAAATATAATACAAATACACACCCACCACCTGGAGGTATCTAGAATTGAACAGTATTACTTTAACATAATATTCTTAATTATTAAAAATTAAATTAATGAGTAGATTCAAATTTATTTGTATGTTATATAAATTCTATATTTAAAATCTAAAATTTCTTCATTACTATATTTGGATTTCCCATTTTCATATTATGAGTGTTTAAAAATTATCAATCTACATAAATCCCGAAGATGAGATTCTTTCTTCTGAGAATCAATTTTATATTTAAAAAAGCTCCAATGTTTTTTGTTTCTGTAATAAGTCTATAGTAGTAATAAATCAATTAATTTTATCAATTGATGGGAATCTAGAACTACATATATATTTGATTTTTTTTTCATAGGGATGGCTATTTGCAATTTGGGCTTTGGCTTTTGGCATCTTCAGGCTATACATATAAGAACAACGTGTAAATATACACATATATACATATATATTACTCGGAATTCTCGTGAAAATATATACATATTACTCATGAATTCTTGAATATCATTCTTATATGTATAATATACCCCGAAATTGCTGAAAGGCAAAACCTGGTTGTGAGAAATAATCCATATGAAAAGTTGACAAACTTCAGTTTTTTTTTCAGTTCGGAATGATTTATATTAGATAAAAGAAAAAAAAACTTTTATAATACTAAAGATCAGTATTTTTATATGATTTTTGTACCATGACTTGGTACCAAATAGGGTTAAAGAATGGTTTATCTTTCAACAAAAAATGAATATTTGGTAAGATGTACAAAATAATTTAATGTGTTATGCAGTACATACCAGTAATGCTTCCAACTTTACTATTTAATTGTGGGAATGAAGTTTCTATGATGGGTTCACCAAGACCAAAATTAACTTTAGTCGAGTAGCCTTTTATTTCGATATTTGAAGGCTCATTCATATTATTAATTTTATTAACGATGAATGTATGCGGTTTATCAATGTCTGGATTGTTTGATTCTTCGACAGCTGATAATCTGGACAAAGTGGAACTCTTAAATTTGTTATCAGTACCATCTTTGAGAGTTGAGTGGTCTGTTGGAGAACTTTTCAGAGCGACTGATGATTTCCACAGGGAAGAAGATACTGTGTCTTGAATAGGCCGAAGTTTAACTCCCCATAGAGATTTTTCGGAAGCATTGTTATCTGGCAAAATCTGCCTGTCTTCTCCAAGATGGTAAGGTCGCGGTTTTATCGGTTTGTTTTTCAATATACCTCGAGGTAAGTCATTCTCTGAGACATCATCACAGTTGTAATCATTGGAATATGGAGCATCTTCAACTGCTGGTTTTGCTGGCAAGTCTTTAACTGTCGGCTTTATCTCTGTTATTACGGCGAAATTGAGCTTCAATCTATCGTCAGCATTTTCTGCATTGTAAACTTGGAATTCGGTCGTTTTACTTTCGTGCGTGCTATCACCAAAGTGCATGACTGGAAAACCATTCTTTTCCACATCTTTTGGAGTATTGGCACTATTTCTACGCCGACGTCTAAAATTGTTAGTAGAAGGCGGTTTTCCATCTGTTTCCACTATGTTTACTCGCCCAGACTCGGCTGCGAAATGTACTTCAGTTTTGCAGAACTCTACTTTTTTGTTTTTTCTTTCAATGTTTTCTTCCTCGGGTCGTAAATTACCGTCTAAATTTAAAGGAATTTCACGTTTGGCATCTGTTAATATTTTTGACACGTGTAAGTCTTTGAGACTTTCTGTTATATTTTGTGGTTTTAATTCACTTCCAGAAGGGGCGGTTTGCGCATTGTAACCGATCCCACTATCGTTTAGAATAGAACTTCTATCAGAATGATATTTATAATTGTTTTTAAATAAGCTAGTCTTTAGTGATAACTCATTACGTTGTATAGCATCACTTACAGAAATGAGATCTGTGTGCTGTACGCCGTTTCTGTCATTTAATTTCTCATCATCAATATGCAGTCCGTGGTCATTTATGCTGTCTCTTTTATTACAGTTGTAAAGATTTTCAGTGAAGGTTTTTCTGTTTTGAATTAACCAGTCTTCGAAGGTCTCATTGTTGTGAGTGTTGTTATTTCCTTGGGTTACGCCACCTCCAGATAGGGGTCTCGTGCTGCGGTACTCTACGCTCTGAGATAATGGGTTAGAGTTACTGTTAGATAATGCGTTAACTATCTCAGTTGATCGCCAAATACCGCTATCCGTTGATGACTCAATGTTGTCTCTATCGCGACTCGAAAGAGAACTGTGATCACTTTTTAAACTGTTTTGCACCTTTTCGAAACCGTACGACTTCCTTCTCGTATACCAGTCATCATTTCTACTGGAAGAACCGCTGGCTGTCTTTGAACCTCTCGATTCGAGACTATTGGTGCCGCGAGGGTAGAGCACTCTTTCGCTGTCGGCAGTGTTTGCATCCATTCCGAAGACGTACGATCGAATACCAGCCGCTGGCGCTGCCGGAGTCTCCAAGGAAGATTCAGGTATTGTTTCCACAAAATTACCAACATTTTTTTCAATACGGGGCTTATTATCTCCAGAAAGGTATTTCAGTCGCTCTCTCACTTCGTTTAATCTTTCCACAGCTATAAATTTCTTCGTTTTTAATATACTCGGCTTAATTGTAAAATTTTCTAATGACGAATCCATTCCAAAGTCATCCTCAGGTTTTTCAGGAATACTATCAACCTTTGGCGGTTCAATTTCCGGAGGAGTCACATTTTGCCCGTCATTTCTGACGTAGACCGCCGTTGAGTGAGAAGAATGATTGTTAATATTCTCCAGTTCTCGTTTTATGCGATCTACACTTCCTACGTTGTCGGGTAAGTCGTTTATTCGTCCTCGATTGGCGGAAGTGCGACGTGGAAACTGCAACGATCTTCTTATCTTAGATGCCCTTCTCCATTCTTCCAGCTGTTGCGTCTCATCTTTAAAAACGCTTTCTTTTTCTGGACAACTGTCGTAGAAGCTGTCTTCAGATTCATTATCAGGAAAATTTACTTTGTAAGTGGATATTGGGTTACTGTCGATTTTCGTTGAATTTTCAGATCGATCATTTTCGTTGCTGATATCTTTCATGTCCACAGCCGAGTTTTGCGTTTGGCCGTTACTGTAGAATGCCGACTGGTGGGAGATAGTACCGTGGTGGAGAAAAGAAGAAGGGAGGAGGTTACTCTGGAAACCGTACTTGCCAACTCCACTTCCGCTACTCCACTGAGTATTCTTAGAGCTAATTTCCATCCGATTTAATGACATCTGAAAAGAGTAGAAAAACAATACTTAGTGCTCTTTACATCTCGTTATATTAGATAATAAATTAAGGAGTATTTGTATATACCTGCATGTCTTCAAAGCGAGTGTTGGAAGATCGGGAATGTGAGGAAGAATGAGACGCTCGCATGACGCTGATCATGCCAGGGGCGCGCGCGCTTACCACTTCCACTTGTCGACGAGCATGCACACCCGCTCCCGACACCACTTCCATTCCTGCTACCACCTAGTTAACACCAAAATAATCCTTCAATCAAGTGGTCGTAGCTTGAGGATCAGATAATTTATTGAAAAATTACTGACTTTAAGCAACCATTAGAATATTTGATCCCGTAACTTTTTACTGTATTGAGTATTATGTACACTATGACGTTTGTTATCAAAAATTGAATACAGTTTGATTAAAAAATATATGAGTTAAAAGCTCATTTTTTACTGACAGTATTTTGATAAAGAAAGTGGCGTATTTTCTGGTTATAAAAGTTAATCAAAATATTATGTTTACTTCTATTCTTTCATGCACGTGCGGTTTAGAAGTAGATCGCGATCAATCGTCTGGCCGCGCGCCTGTTTTGTGTTATAGTTTTAGAAATCAACAGATGCAGAATGGAGAATCATAAAAAATTACAAATAAATTAATTAATGTAAAACATATAGACCGTGAATAAGATTAAGAGCACCTCTTCACAATGCCTCACTTCAACTGCTTACATTTGCACTTACTGACACTAAAATTTTTCATAACACACGCATGTATTTCATCTTTCTGTGTCAGAATATTTTTTTTTTGAGCATTTATAGTATTGCTAATTACTCTGTTACTCCACGCGCAGACAGAGAAAGGTCTGAAGTTCGACGTTCAACTGACAGTTCACTGGTATTATACAATTCCAATTGTTGACTGGCACGGTCTGACTGTCTGGTGTGTGCGTAGTTTTTATGAAATCCATACACCACAGAGAACTTATCTGGAATACTGAACGACTGAACGTCTGCAGTGTGCGCGTTGAATTACTTATCGGCTACGGCAACTATGTTGCTCCTAGCTTCCCAACTCGGTCATTTTTTAAAAGAAAATATCAACTTACACTCAAAAATTTACTTGACAACCAATTCTCGTGACATAATATCTGTCAAGATATGTCTTCACATTACCAAGATCCATATACTATATTTCTAAAGTGGACATCTCCATAGTGTTTAAGTCCAAGTGATCCACGTTCGGAGAGGACATGGTTAAAAATCTAGTTTTCCTTGACTATGATGTACACAAATGTACTCTAATATACAGTAAAAACGAAGTTATTTTTTATGTATTAAATGACTAAACACACCATGGAAGTCCTCAATGTTGTGGTCTTTAAATACGGCCCTGATTACGGTTTTTTTTAATGATTTTGATTCTACATTAACAAACTTCTAGACCAGAGGTCACCAAACGTTTGTGAAACGGGTGGTATTGATTTTTTTTAAAACATGGGGGGCCGGACAAAAATTAGGCTTAAGGAAATACTGTTATAAAATTAGTATAATTGCGTGTGTGAACAAAAAAAAAATGGTTTATATTGGAATTTATGATAGAAAATGACTATTAAAATGTATGTGTAACCATATTCTATGAAATTTGGCTAGGTTGAAAACTAGCCAGTACTAATTTTTTTATTTTTTTAAATTTAATCTTGTATAATTAATATTTATTATAAATAATATTAATAAATGAAAGTCGAGGGCCGAATAGAAATCTCTGTAGGGCCAGATTCTGACGTCGGATGACTGCTGCTTATCATACATTCGTATCAATATTTTATTAAGTGAATCTCGTAAATCTAAGATGTTGCACTCTTATTATCTATCAATGGTTATAATTACCATAGTTTTGAAAATCATTTTATACAAGACTTCTTTAAAAAATTGCCGGGTTAATTTTTATAGTACCTACTATTATGAGAAATACGTTTTCTGTACGCACCTATAACTGCCTAAGCGTGATGATTTTATTTGGGAGAAACAGCGGTTGTCAAAGGACAAACGGTCGAGCAAAAGTGGTTCGCCCACATATGAATCCAAATTATATATTATATATTTCATACGTATAATCTATGTGCTATAATGGTGTGATGTTGTTGAGGACATAGTATAACAGTTAATCAATGCCACCTTAATCAACAAGAACAAACAGGCCTGATGTAGTCATATTATATTTTTACACGACGAAATTATTTTACAATCGATAGGTTTATTACTAAACAAAAAAAAACTCTAAATTCAATTTAACAACCTAAAGTATCTAAATGCTCATTTGGTGTATCTTGTCTATGACCGTAAATAATAAAAAGATAACTTTTGTGTTGGAATTATAGATTTTAAAGAATGTCAGTAAAAATCGTGGTCCCTTGTTTATTTATAATTTATGTCAAATTTCTATCTTCAAAAAGAAAATATACATGATGTTTTATTAATAAATGTGAAAAGAGAATTATTATGTCGGAATAAGAAATTTCAACATTCAATCACAACAAAGAGTTTACTTAGGGTCGTGCAATCTTTTTAAGTTGATAGATCATCGTATAATGGCAACTAGTATATATTCATTGTCCAGGTTGTGCACCGCACTTTGGTAGTATTTTATGCATATTTGTTTATATTATGGATATTTACCTGATTGAAAGAAGTATCTTATAAAAAATAAGATTATTGTATAAAATAAAAAAATTAAATGCGATAAATCAAAAAGGATAAGCAAAACATTTCAACATTAATAGTATTTTTTAATGTATAGTTTTTTTGTGAGAAATGATTTTCTAATTCAAAATTATAAAATCAATAAAAATGTCGGTGAATATGCACAGCCTGATTGTGGCGAAAGGCATAAATGTCACCTGAATTATTAATTAATGATAGACCTTTGTAAATTTCCATGTTATCCATTGGAGATTTCAAGTATTTTTGACTCGATTTTATTATATTTATGCAATACCAGAAAATCTTATCTTAAATCAACAAAGCTGCTTAATTACATATTAATCTGTTATTCATCATGCTAAAATTCTGACGATTTGACATTAAGCACGAACGAATCGAAGAAGCTAATTATTTAAATATGTTATATTATCTATGTTTATGAGATTTCATTTTGTTCGTCAGATGTAAAGTATTTTTTATAGCTATGTTTAGATTATACATTGAAAAACTGCCTGTATTGACTATGTATGGTAGGACAAATAATTTATGTGATTAATCGTCTGTATTAGTGATTGTTTATACCAGTCATTCTCAACAAGGACAATATACTTTTTTAGTCATGTTCGCTTAGAAAGTGGAATATATGGATACATACAATGATAAGATATCCGCTCCGAAAGTTTATGGCTCTCCGCAATGTGATGACACGTCTTTTGGCAGATTATATCGTTGTCAAACTATAATATATCTTAACCCAATGGGCACCCAGTCCTGCATATTTAGATTCTTAAAATACAACCGATTTGGTGATCGAATCCGCATTCCCGGTTGCGAGGCGTATACTCTAACCTTTACGCTACCAGGGAGACGAATTGTTTATATAACGCTCTATTAAAACAAAAATTTTTCATGAAACATTGTTCGTAAATTAGAATAAACTCGACGGTAAAACTAATTTTTATCGCATTTAAAGAATATGATTTACAATATATAAATATTTTGGTAATATTTTGGTAAATTTATAGAGAAAATATTAAATAAATATGAATCAAATGAAAATAAATTGCCCCAATTCCACATAAACCGTTATGAATCGAATTTATGAAGAAAATCTGTTTCGGAAGTCTGTTGTGAATACAATTAATACATCTATCTAATTTAGTACACATTTCATAATTGTTCTTGTGTGATTTCGATTTGTCAAATTTCGTACATGGAAGAAAGAAAAATATTACACACACCTTGCTTTGATTCTATACAAAATAGTTAAATAAACTTATTTGTGTAACAATAATCGTAACTTTGCCTAAATAGTTTAAAAAACGCCTAAGTAAAATGAAATCAAGTGAAATGAATTATTGTAAATGTATTTTTCAAATAAAACCAAATTGGTCAAAATTTAAAATTGAGTTGACATGATCTATAGTAATGCAATTACCCTCTTGCATATCATCCAAATTATATATTTTTTTTATACCATGTTCGCTCCCAACTTGGAGCAAATGGATCTACACATTGTGAAGACGACTTGACAGATTATTTTTTACGAGAATTGTT
>JAGVSQ010007549.1:2847-15218 GCA_022683975.1 Rhyacophila evoluta
AAAATATTGAAATTAAATTAATTAATTTAGTTCAAAATAATAATTGGAAAACTTATTATAATTGACGCGCTTAAAGCCCTTTTTCCTGGTCGCAAATTTCACTGGCCTTACTTTTTTCAAACTTGAAAGCTACAATTAATTATTGATTCGGCATTTTCATTTTACATCCTTTTGATAGAAAATGCTACACATTGATTAAACTGAAGGATACTTCCGTTTTCATTTCTACAACAAATAGTTATTTACAAGATATTCAAAGTTTTCTTTATTGTTTTTTCTGTTTCCCAGAAAGTAAGACTTTGCCATTATGAAAAATGTATTGTTTTATAAATTAAATACTGATTTTTACTGTTTCCCAGTTATATGAATATGATTTTACACATTACTTCATATGACACAAATACACACAATACTGCATAAAAAATCCAAGAGAAAAGGGGGATTAATATTAAAAATATAAGGAGATAGGTTTCTTTGTATAAAATCAATAAATCTCAAAAAATAAAATCAATATTGGATATTTTATTTTAATTTTATTGAAGAAAAATACGTATTACTAAATAAAAAATCTTTACAAAGATTATTCACTATCGGGTGAAAGATGAATCTATTTATACTCATTTGGTACAACGTCGCTTTGAGATATCTAGAGCCTCTGAAGTATTTCTTTTCAAATTTACAGGTTTACTGGATTCAAAAGAAATATTGGAAGATGAAGCATGCAAAATATACATATTAAAAAAGAGTCCGTTTTTTTTTAATTCCCCAAGATTGGTAGTTAAATTAAATCTTGATGATATCATACATAGGAATGTACGATAGATATATATTCAAAGAAAATATTGTGTAGTGCCTTTGCTTTTTATTTAGCATATTTATAAATCATTATAGAAATTACTATAATATTAATAATAAATAGATACATTTATTTTTTTCAAAAAGTTTCATTTGTTACACAATATTTGACAGTATTTCGGTGCTAACACTTAATCTGCAGGCTGCTTTTGGCAAATTTGCAAAATTTGCTTAACGATTGCAAAAATAAACGTATTTTCTAAAGTACTTTAAATATTTCAATACTTTTTTGTTTATTGTACAAAAAATTTTATGCGAAACCAATTTATCAATATTTCAGTATTATATTATTGTCACAGATTATATAACTACCACTTAAAACTAAGATATTGCGAATTTTAAATGATTGAAAAAACATGTAATATAATCCTCATCGGCATTAATAAACGCATTTAAAACTTACCAAAGTATTTAAAATGTTTTACCGAATCTGAAAAAAACAGTATGGTAAACCAAGGAATTTGATTTCGTTCTGATAGGCTAGGATTGAATAAGCTTAACACACTTGTAAATTGATATGAGGAGTGACGACATTTACGATGTATAGAGCGAGAGAGTTTTCTGGTTTTCTTATAAAAATGTAGTAAGAGTATTTGACTACAGTTGGCTGACAAAATATTTAAAATATGAGGCACGGAACATTCCAAGTCTGGCAGATAACCACTGGAGTACACAATAACGTAATATTACGGTTCCCGCAGGCCAAGTGTCAAGGAGAAAATATGAGAAAAAAATATCAGAAAGAAAACGAATTCTCCTTTGAACGCAAATAAAAGTGAACTGAGTAATAATTTGGATAAACAATAAACTATAAATAAGCAAAAACCATATTTCATTACTTTTTTATTTCATTATATGATAATAAGCAAACATGTTGGTTTGTCTTTATTAATCCAGGAAAATGATTAATAAATCGATTATATTCTATGTAATTAAAATAATAGTTTTAATTTATCGTTAATGTAATTAAATGAATGATACCACGATACAATTGTTTGTAATAAGTTCCTTTGTATAGGTTCAACATAAAAAATAAAAGCTTTTAAAAACACCACACACTGCTCATTAATTCTTTAGATTAAATAATAATTTACATCCTTATTATTCCATACATTCAATTACGTTTCAAGTTTAAAGAAGAAAACCCATTCGAGTGGTAGTAATAAAAATTTCGAAACCAAAAACTCATTTCGTTCACATCAAAGGGGATACAGAATACATCCTCGAATAAAATAGAACGTACTCTCGTGTCATTTATACATTACGTCAATTCTAACTTGCTACGACAAAGACACTAGTTGTGCCGTGGATTTTAATCAAACCCTCGCATATACCGGCTCTGAACATTTTGCTTTGAGGTTGGGGCTTCGTATGATGTGAGCTTTAAAATTTCTAAGTATGTGACTTTTCCAGTAGGAAATAACCGCCCTGACTCTAAAAGTATCACGGGAAAAGTTTAACTGCGGAATAGTGTGGAGCTTTATATGCAAAAATTATATAGTAAAATTTTAAAGTTTGAAAGTTATATTCACTAAAATACGTTTCACTGGCCATAAATGAAATTCATAGGAGTACTATATTTTCACTTTATTACACCTTTTTTTAGTTTAAAACTTTGTCGAACGCCTGAAAATATAATTGGCATATACTTTTCATCCATTGTATCGACACAATACATTTCTGATACAATAGTTCAGCTTTTTTCATACTATTACATGCAATTCAATTCATTCAGATCGCTGATAATTAATGTGAGATACTTCTGAGTTAGACATTCATAGATTGAATTTCTCATTCGCAATAATTTAAATAAATCATACAATTTAAAACTCTTCCAAAACATCATGTTCAAATAGATACGCCGTAAAAAAAATTGTAACGGATTTCAGATACAACGGATAATATATTCGTAAAGAATCACTTCTTTACGTAGGCGTAAACATCTGAAAATAATTGGAAGAAAATTTTTAATTGGCAAGATGCAGACATACATTTAGGGTTAGAAGTTCTTGATTTTCGTAGACCAATATGGAATTATGCTGGAAAATAAGAAGCCAAAGATTTTTTTTTTTAAATAATGAATATCACATCATGACTGAAATAGAACAAGTAGATTACTGGCATGGAATTTTTTATTACCTTTTCGTAATTTTATTTGAATTATAAAAATAACAGGATATTTCGAAAATGCAAGCAAAACTTTTTTTTTTTTCATGAATCTTATATAATTACACAACGTATACATACAGTTAATTTTCATATAATGGAATTTTAAGGTTATATTGAGGTTGTACTGCCAATCATTATCTACCTAGCAGGCGGAAGGTTGGCATAGTGGTCACCGCTGCAGACTTTTTAAAATACAAAAAATCAGGATTGGATGGCCAATGTATTTAACAATTATCTGACCAGTCTGGAATGGTCATCTCCACATCTCTACTCATTTTTTAGATGGAGATTTGTGTGTTCGAGCATATATATAATACTCGTAAATACACATTGATGTCTGAATGAAAAATCGCAATGATTTACAATGACAATTAACATCGTATGTTTAGATACAAAAATTGTCTACGCCATTTGAAATTGTGTATACATGCACATATGTATTTATAACATTTAAATCATTAAGTATTTTAAAGTAAATTTATATCGAAAATATTTAACAAACAATATATTATGTTTTTTTTTTTTAATTTATATATTTTATTATATTCGTTAATAAATGAATAAAATTAAATACAGAGCTAAAACATAATACGGACCAATTCTTTCATGATGAAAATTCAATCCATTTTGTCGAAGATATTTTTGAAGATGTTCACTCCTAAAGTAGAGCATAATGGATCTACATACCATAAAGATATCCACTCCGAAAGTGGAGTATATATATATCTCCAAATAAGAAGACGTTTTGACGGATTATTTTTCATAAGAATTATTTCCCAGACACTTGCTCAACCTAATTTATTTACAATATAATATTCGTAAATGATCCTAAGAAAAAAAAACTAAAACTCGCTAGAAATGCACCAAGTGTCCAGAATGATTTTGTTCTTATACAAAACAATAGTTTTATTTACGTTTACTTTGAAACGTATACGTAATAAAATTCATTACCGAATTCGATGCCGACCATGCTATCTCATTAACACGCCATACATCCATATAGGTATTACGTAGTGTCGTTATTACAATGCGAGCGCTATGGAATTATGGTAAATTTAATGCATTATTTCCAAGCTTAGAATAAAAACGTTACGGTGATTTTAACATAAACACATGCACCACGGGAGCTTTCTCACGCGAGCTTTTTAAGCCGAACTTACATGTTGAGTAAAAGCTCGTGAAAAAAAAAATGTAAAAGCTACATGATTGCGCCGATTTATTTCAATAGTCGTCGCGACGTACTCTCATGAAGTTCATGAACATTTTACAAACGGAAGCGTTTCATGATACCATTTTATTACACTTCTTTATTTCCCTTGCTTATTATTGACTTAAGTATAATCATAATAAATTTTAATTTTCTCTCTATATTCGACCATGAGAATATATTATTTTATAATTAATATTTTCGACCGATGGTGCTTGATGAAAATTGATTTTAAATTCTAAATTATCTATAACTGGTAAACCCGGGTCGTAAACAGTGATCTCACATATGAAAGTTTACCAGTTTTAAATAATTTAGAATATTATTTTCTGATAAAACTTTTTTAACAGACTTTTATTTCACAATAAATAATCAACCATTTGTTATATTGGTACACTTTCAATCATTAAAATAGTAATCAAAAAGGCAGTATTTTAGATTAAATTTTCATTTTATATTTCTTCGTTATCATACTCGTATAATTTAACTGTTTCACATTTTTTTATCAAACTCAGAGTGAAACTTTTTATGCGCATTTCTGTAGTTTTTTATAGTTTTTAAAAATGTTTTTATGTGGTCGATCAATGGCACCAGAACTTTGTCTTTTTGTAATTATAGTGATAATCACTATAATCGAAATGAACACACAGAAAGATTTGGTCAAAAACTTAATTAGTTAGTTTCATTTCATCTTAATGATTCAGTTAATCAAATCTGCACCATAATTATATACATAGCGAATCTATGTCGTATATTTGTATATGTGTATTATATCAAGTATCAAAAAGTTATTTCTATGTTGCCTTATCTTTATAGATTTAACAAATAATCTACGAACATATATTCATTATTTCTTTGTAAAGTTCCACTTAATCTTAAAGCTTTAATGATAAAACCGTAATCAATAGCAAATTCATACAACCCACTTTTAAAAAACTGTTATTTGTTGCGGTATTACATAGTATTAATTTAATTTATTTATAATGTTATTTTAATCATTTTTAAATATTATTTTATTATTACTAAGCTATGTTTCAATAATTAGAAAATAGAGGCATATTTACATAAAATGCTACTTCATAATATGCTTTGAAAATATAGCAATTTATTTAATCTTTTTAATAAATTAAACATTCATTTAATATTACTTGACAGTGTTGTATGGCGACAAAACAATTAAATCTACGATTTTCATCTACAATCTTGGAAAACATTATTTCTTTTTCTTCTTCTTCTCTAATATCCACATACGGAGCACATGGTTGATACTTCTAGAAATCTCTGTCATCCACCAGACGTTTTGCATCCTTCCAGGTCATGCCGGCTTCTTTCAGTTCTTCCGAGTGCGTCCTATGGATGGTACCTGCTGGTTTTCTAAGAAGCTAGAATCTCACCGGTTAGAAAAACACACAGGGTTCAGGCTCTCTGGAGGAATTTGAAATACATATCCCAGCCAGTTCTAGCACCACTGCATGACTTTTGAGAGTAACAGGAAAGTGCTCTGTTAGCTAAAAAGTTTCTTAAATCAAGAAACTAAATTTATCATCAATATTAAATTACAAAATTAATACAGATAATGAAAACTTTTAAACATTTTTACTGTATTGCTTGTAATGTAAATTAAAATTATATAGCAGTATATAATTGCTAACAATAACTATTAAATTTTAAAACTGAACTAAAAACTTTTCACTTAGTATTCTAAGTATATAATATTATAGTTATACATTTATTAAACACGTAGCATATTCGGTTACTTAAAGTAACTACTGGCAAGAAAGCTTTTAATGGTTTTCAGGTATCCATTGATATTATAAAAGACAATGTGAGGTTGTAAAATTTATGCAGAATCTTCTTGTGGTAATATCCTGTCAACATAGCTTTTATAAGAGCTGCTACAATGTACATTAAGTGTCGGAATATTTTACCACCTTATAATGAAGGATTTTATTTACCTACCGTTTTATTATTACACGCTATTTTTATTACGTTAAAATAAGCATATTGAATAAAATTTGATGGAGTTTATATATACGACCGATGTCTTGTTGTTTATTTTTTTTTACTTAATAATTATATCGGATTCGATTAGGTCAATAATAAACTATTTTTATTGCATCTTGGCACTTAAGTCCAATATGTTTCATCTTACAATGTTAGAAAGAATTTAAATTTACTGATAAAACATTAAAGTAATCCATTAAATCTGTACTTAAGAAGAATACGGATGCAAGTCACAAATTTAACAAAATGACAATTTCTAGTCAGTGATCATATCTATGGTGACAAAAGGATGAAAGTCGTTTCAAAAAACATTAAATAAATATAAATTAACAATAGACGTAAAGAATCATAACGCGTTAATCATAAACATAATGACTCAGAAAGGTGTAAAGAGTATAAATTTTCTTTTCACTTGCTTCTGATTTAAAATTAATTGATATTTTCATCGATTTGTAAAAATATTTATGAAAAGTGTTCAAAAAAACTTTTTTTGTTCCTCTAAAACATTTTAATTTATGTATTTACATCCGTCTACTTCTTAGCTATCGATAACCCTTTCATTAATGATTTAATTTTTTATGTAAACATGTTTTATTCATTAAAACCCTTCACTGTTATCAATTCAACAAATACCTTTAATTATTCAAATCGGATATGCCGATTTGTAAACAATGATCTTTTATTTCTAAACAATTAATAGAAAGTGTACAATATTACCAGATGTGGCCGCTTCCATTTTGGAATGAAAGGACCATGTGATCAAATTTGGACGCATATATCTAATTTAGGTGACATTTTATGTGCAAAACAAAAATCTTTAGTTTCTTTACAAAACATAATAGTTATCAAATGAGCGTACGGGAATTTTTCAATGCCGAAGTCTTTTTCTAAATTTTTTTTTTATTGTTTACGTATTTTTTTATAGCCTGAAAATAAATGATATTATTATAATGACTTCTATATATCATTGATATATCTATCTTGTATTTATATTAAAAATATGTAATAACATTGTGATACAAAATAAATGAATTGGTTTGAAAACAAGGCGACAAAGCGTACGGACATCTACGTCCATACTACTGAATCTGTTATTGAAAACAAGCCCGAAATATTTTGCTTCAAATTCTAGCATATGCCTACCTACTTGAGAGACTACGAATATTTTTTTAAATATGGTTTTAGTATTAGGTATTTCTTCTAAAAGAATAAAATAAAATTTCTTCTTCTTCTTCGATAAATATATTATATGGATAACCTTACTAAAATATTTTATTATTCTTTTAATTTTATTTTGATTGACAGATTAATTAAAGAATAAATTATTGCCTCTTTTAATACTGTATTAACAACTTCCACTAAATTACAGACGGTAGCGTGCGTGGAAAATATATTCTCGATATGGATACGTACTTTTCTCACGCATGTATACAAATTACATGTATACATAAACATATAAAAGAAATACCAGAAATTTACCTGTAAATATAATAATACAAATATTTTAATAAAGCGAAATCCAAAGTGCTTTTTTACGATTATCCGTGTTCACTTTTTGGCCGATAATGATTTACTCATTCCGCGTTATTTCTTTTGTTGTTTTTTTTTTGCATATATATATATTTACGTAAAAAAGCTCCCGTGCGTGGAAAAGCTATATTTTTTGTTATCAAGTAAAAATGTGTATTTTTCAAAGTACAAGGTGTACGAATGAATATCACGCAATCTTTCCTTGGCAAAACGATTAAAATTGACTTGCAGAAATAAGTATGGCTGGCGTGGAATTCTTGGTTGAATTGTTGGCATAAATTTATTGCCAACGGTCATACTTGACGTTTTTGACGCAGTTTAGTATTGTTCAAAATCTTTTTTTGTTGCGAGTAACAGAGATATAATTTGATGTAAAAAATGGATTACGAACATTATGAATGTAAATTATTTTTGGCGCTACAAAAAAAGCTTCATTAGTTAAAAGAGTACATTAGTTTTTCTATTTTTACAGAAATTTGTTGACTGATAACAAGCGACGTCCACGGAATTTCAAACTAAAAAAATGCAATTTTATCGTACAAGTAGTTGTCGACTTACGACTGTTCGGCTTTATGACCACATATTTTCGATCGATTACCTACTTGCACTAACTCGTAATTTAAATGTTCTGAAACATGTTTTAAAGTTGTCTCTGTATCGTAAGCATTTTAAGCCCTTCCAAGATGTCCGGAAATAGAAAAATATCAATATTACAAATTGACAATAAGCAAAGAAATGCTATTGATTTTAAATTATGAAATTTACACAGTGCGAAAAAAACTAACAAGCGGCGAACAAAAAGATTATTTGTAAAACCTGCATTTTGTGTTTTCATATGTATTATTGACACTTGCTCTCCCTTCTACCACCCGCCACGTCTCTATACTCGTTATGCGGGTGTATACCGGGACGTAACGAACGTAAAGCGCTTTTCATAAGTACCAGAAGTGTCCTAGGAGCGGCTTCCCAAGACCTCGGCTTGCGTGTGCGTGATTCTTATTCTAATAAATCATACCTTGTTAATATCTAGCCTTGTCGAGAAAAGGCCTTCTCGTTCGCCGTAAGATTTTACAAATTTTTTAAAAGCTAGAAAATTATTCTTCGTAGAAACCAAATTCCAATGGCTGACCGTTCCAACAAATGGTCGAACCGAATTGAGAAGCTCTTCCCTCTCAACCAATATATGAGGACACTCACAGAGGATGTGATTGGCATCCTGCATTTCGCCACATAAGAAATTATTATATATTTTATTGATACTACAAATTTTAACCAATTTTACCGTAGCAATTTGTTACTTAATTAATAACTTAAAAAAACAAAACGATACGAAATGAGATCCGACTATCAAGAATACTAATGATAGAGAAAACAAAACAAACTCTAAATAATAATAAACAAAGAAGCCAGAGAGTGGTTATTCACTGTTTATAAATATTATAGTATAATATTTTAAAACAGCCATCAGGCACCATTGTTTACCTAATTTGTATATTGTGCAGAAATTATTGTATAAGTCGACTGTGGTCGGAAGTCGACGAATATCTTTTTTAATCTTCCAAAACTATGAATGCAAGGTTTGAGATTTTGTTAAATAATAGATTTTTGTAACCATGATGAAAATAAAAAAAACATGAAGCTATTTTTTGATTCAACATTATAAGAAAATATTTTTAAGTTGGACGAGTAAGCTTGACAAATCAGTTTGAAAAATATTGTGATGTTTACACGCAATTCAAAAATGTGAAGAATAGACTCTTGTACATATGAATAACATCGTCAAATATAGATTTGCATACTCTATAAAATGTAATATACTCGTATATTTTTTTTTCAATGTGTGGACTTAACGACATTTGATATCAATCAACATTAACTATAATGACAATCCATATCATTCAATTAGAGCATGGGTACTTTTGTGTACGTCTTTTTACTAATTAAGTACATGTTTAGGTGACTTGAATTTTTTATCAAGTATATTTATCATTTCCAAGATGCGTCCAATCCATTTTAACTTAACATCGTATAACCTCTTGTCTCTCTTTTATCTATTTTATTTTGCTTTTTGTTTTTGCGCATTATACTCAATCTACACTAATTCATACTACAATGTACCACTCAAAGTTTCAGGACTTTTACTAAGAATATATGTTTACATGCATAATAGGAGGATGCTTTTAGAGGTGTTATTTAAACGAGCAAACATACGATTTTCTGTCACAAGAACTCCTCCCAAATGGTGCACAGAAGTGACGTGAAATTTTCACATGTCATTCAAGCTTCTATTTCTAGTCAATTTTGCTTTATTTAACTTTCAATATAGCCACATATAGATAACTAACAACATAGTACAAATATTTTATACAGGCAACTATGAAATAAATTTGTAATAACGTGATAATATAATTTGAAGAAATTAGTTTGTATCTACCACTAAAAAAAGCCGAGCAAAATAATACCAGTAATTATATAAGTTATACTCACTGTTATATTAAAATTATGAAACTGTGAGTATAGAATAATATATAGATATAGATTTTTTTAATAATATCATTCGTCTATTCATATTCGTTTGTCGTGTTTCTAACTTAATTGTTACAGGGATTCCCGTCGGAAAATTGCCTTACAACACGATTCTTTTGTCGGCTTTTAAACAGTTTCTTTCAATACCAACGTTAAGTGAAAATATTGAGAGAGTAAGGATAAGTACTTGAGAAAAGTAATAAAATACACTTATTTGCTAATATTATATTGGTCTAAATATTTTATATTTCTAAATTGATTTACAATATATTCAAAAAAGTGTCGATTTGACAAAGTGAAAAGATTTTATTTAAATTGAGGATACAGATATATTGTTAGGATAGCTTTACACAAAAATTATATTTAAGCTAAACTTAACATTTCATCATAACCATATGGAGCAAGTGTATTTCTATAATATAAAGTATGTATTCATATACCTATTCACAGGGCTGAGTTGTTAAACTTTTTGGTTATTAATGACCAAAATTCAATATTTCACTTATATTATTTATTAGAACTTTAAAACTTGAACCCGTAATTTGAAGTAATTTCACGAGAAATACAAGAAACAAAAATTAAAGTATAAAAATAATTTATATCCAATTATAAATAATTAAATTTGAGCCGGGAAGGATACCTGTTGAGGATGCGTCAAAATAGTTAATCAACGAGGCTCTAGTATACTGGAAGAATGTAAGTGCATTCTGTAATCGTCAATATTGAGAAATTCCGTCATAATCTATGATTGATGGATAAAAAAAACTCTTGAAAAACTAGGTAGCAATTATACAATTGACATTAAAAACAATAATAATATCGACCGTGGAAAGGAAAAAGGACGTACCCCACACGGTTTTGTTTTTCAGAAGGCACAAAAAGTCAACTAATATAGATAGATTGATACAACCTTGAACTGCATGAAAACTAAAACTAGTATTGTATTAACCTAATCTGATATTAATTTAATAACTTATTTAAGTAAAACGAACAAAATTGATGAGATGAAAGTCCTTTTCCTGGTTGCAAATTGGACTTGCCATATCTTTTTCAAACTTAAACCTTATTTTAGATACTAATTCAGCATTTTCAGCTAACATAATTTTGATAGAATGTGTATCAAGTTGTGTGTATTATGATTATTGAAAAAACCAAGGGTTACGCCTTTTTTCATTTACACAGTCGAAATAAGAAAAAACGTGCATAAACGTTAGTTTTATCGGGAAACGGTTACTAGTTTTCATAAAATTACTTGTTTTGGAAAGGAGAATAATTTGAATTTATTTTTTATTTTTTTAAACGCGTTTCTCTCTTCTTATCCATATTCACTTAAAATATACACAATTTACGTGAGTATCTTCACAAACGCTATTCATTAAAAATTCACATTAGAGACTTTAAATATTCTTGTGCCGTGTTAGGCTGTAATTGTGGCTGCTGTTCAAATCGCAATGCCTCTGTTAACATCGACCGTGCGACATGACATGTAATACTGGCTTGGGGGAAAATTACGCTGAAAATAATGCACATATAAAAAAAACTGAATAATGTACGTTGGCTTTCTTTGTGATACGATCAGACTGAAGTAATATAAATATTACCTCTATGGGTTCCCCTTCGTATGGAATAGAATTGTAACTTTTTTTCAATACCATCCCTTTATCCGTGCAGGAATGTTGCATATTTTTATTACCCCTTTGAATCATTATTTTTAATGCACGGTGGTTCGAATTATGAGTCTGGTGGTATTTTTTAGATTTCCACGTAAAGCTTTCAAATAAAAGTAACTTGTATAAGGAATTAAACATTAAAAATACAAAACAATTACAATTTTAGATTATAAATCAAACAAACATTCACGATTAAATGAAATTCCTTTTATGCAAATTATTAGTACTTTATTTATTTATTCGTTCTATTTTTACATGTTGACAACATTACAAATAATTATTTCAAAGCATTACAACGTAGTAAAACAACAAAAGGTAAAGTATTTTTTTAAATAGTAAAAAGAACACATATCGACTGTAGTAGGGACCAAGGACGTGACCCATATAGAACAAATTTACAAGAGGTGCAA
>JAGVSQ010007550.1:0-15217 GCA_022683975.1 Rhyacophila evoluta
GCATCTTCAGGCTACATTATATGTGGGCGGTAAGCGAACATATAACATACTACTATGATCACCGACGACTCCATTTTATATTGACACTAATTTCAGAATTTCTGAAAACGGATTATAACATGAAAGCCGTTCAATTTTATAGTCTTTACTATTTCTTAACCCATAAATTCACATTCTTATTACATTGTGGATAACAGGCAAGTGTGTAATTCTAAACAAATAAAAATACTTTTCATTGTTAAAACACATAAATGATGTCAATAATAAAAGCAGCCCCACAAAATATGTAAATCCATCATCAGAATCTATGGAAATAAAGGAGACAGCAGAAGAACAATAATATATGTAGAGGAAATCATACAGATCAGAATAGTCTGAAGGTGAATATTAATTGAGCTTAAAAACTCCTGTTTTAAACTAAAAATAAATGAATGAACAAATACATATTTTTTAAAACTATGAATACAGATTAGGCCTACCCTGGGGACACCACGTAGAAAAACGCACCTTGTTACCGTACGTCAGTGAGTGCCCATTTCACAAGAAAAGTTACAACTCCATAATTTGAATTATCTTCAAAACGATTACTATTATATATATATTATACTATAGTTTTGTAGGAAATTTTTTAAGCTATAAATATGACTTTCAATGTTTTTGGTGACCTTTGACCCGCGAAAAACTGATAACTAACACTTAAATCGGTAGGGACTTTTAATATTTTGTTCAAAACCACAATATGGTCCAAGCCAAAATTCAGCTTTCTAAGAATTTCCTAGGAGTGCAATGTCTAGAAGAAATATAAAAAAACAAACGTAAATTGTGTTCATGGATTTAATTTGAACAAAGTATATTATAGGTTACATTGTAAAACTTAATGTAAGTTTGGAATCTATTCCCTCATCATCTTCTCCTTTTGCCTGGCGAGCTTCTTCTTGGAAAGTTTCTTCTTCGCTGGCTCATCATCCATGGCAGCCTTGGCGACCACTTCCTCCTTCTCCGATAGGCAGACCTCAATGTGACAGGGTGATGACATGTACGGGTTGATGCGACCGTGAGCACGGTATGTTCTTCTGCGAAGGCATGGAGCACGGTTTACCTGGAAACAGAATTATTGTTTAAATCAACAAGATGTAACCCTAAACTCCTGAAGAACATCTGTAAAAGCAATCTTAAGATAATTAACAATTTACAGCACCCGGGGAAAACTAAGTGCACCAGTATACTGTGAATATGTGATAAATATATTTGATCGATAACAGAATTTTATGACACCTTTAATCGTGATTGATGTTAGTTTTTAAATACTTTTTGAAATGAATTATTCTGATTATAGGAAAAGAAAACTCATTTTTAACAAAAAAAATATACACTGTAACCTAGATTTAACTTGAATCAATGTGTCCATAGTGCAATTAGTTTGTTTTTATCCCATAAAAAGTGTTTTTATGTATGAATTGAATATGTGTGAAATATGAATATATTTGACTATCATTTCAATAACAGTAGCCATCAATTCAATTTCAATTAATATATGCCTAAAAGAAAACAGTTCTGCTTAAATATTAACAACAACACTGTCAAGCAAAATAGGCAAGAAAAAGTAAATAATTTTGTTTCTTCAGTTTGCCCCAGGTTGGAGGGGCTACTGTATCATCACTCGCATAGACTGAAGTTTCAATGTTTATTGTCAAAGAGGCACTTTGTCTCTTGAAAACAACACTGAAGCCAGATATTTAAAGTAAATAGTGCCATCCTAAAATAGAGAAGTCCAAACCTAACGTGACGGTTAATTTACTGATCCATTTGTGATATTTTTAATAAATATGTACATTTTTGTCAGATTATATTTCTTTTTGTTTTACCAATACGACTCATTTTTTTATCATGTGTACTGGTTTTAGAAAAGAATTGAAACTTAATAAATTAAATACTACATATGCAGTTTTTTTTAACTTGCTTTGCTAAAGCCAATTCTTTTTTAGTCAATATTCAGATATTTCGCAAAAATTCAATCTTCCATTAGCAGTAATAGTTATGTTGGCAAGCAGAAAACACATGCATACGCTCATTTCAAATGTTCCCTTTTATTAACAAATATTTATTCACAATTCCTGTCATGTCGCTACTGCCGTCAAAGATTTTGACAGCTCTCCTGGGACACATGCGGGAAACTCAAATGGTGGTCGCACGCTCTCGTGTAAACACAGAATATATTATGTAACGCTTCATTTACTGAAACACCATAAAGTTTGCAATTTAGTCAATTGTCAAATATTCGACAGGTCCCACACATAGCATGGACGTGACGTTTGAAATGGGCGTATAAATGTGTTTTCTGTTTGCTAACATAACTTCTGCTACAAATAGAAAAACGGATTTTTGCAAAACATCTGTAACTAACTTCAAATCCTAAGCCAAATTTCTATATAATGAATAATCAATAGTTACACATCGGAAATATTAGAAAATCTAGGTACCGTGTACCTACAGTTCCGCAGTTTACTAATAGCCAGACATTTTGACTGCACATCGTGTCATCTTTCAAAATGGCAAGACACTCATTTAAACAATAGAATAAATGGCGGAACACTTTATTTACCAAAATAAATCTAAATTATGCAATACTCCATTTATTCATTTTCAATTCTTTACTAAAACAAGCACATGATAAACAAATGATGATCGTATTGCTAATTAACGATCACATAACATGACAAAATCTGTACATTGTTGTTTGTTATACTTATCACTGACGAATCACTAGATTAATGTAGGCCTAATTGAAGAATAACCAATTAATGGTAACGTCAGGTATGGAATTGGTAATCTTGAACTATTGGTGTCGGCGAAAGTGACATTTCAAAGAACATGGCCGCACACTAATACTAATACACTCACATGCATAATTCGCGCGCTGTCTTCCTGCGTTTCTCGATACGACTTTTTCTATTAATAATAAGCCAGAAATGTAATTTCTTACTTGGGAAGAAAATATAATTCGTGGCGGTATATAATGAATAGGTTTATGGGTAAAAATGAAGGAAAACGTCCGCGACTTCGGAAATATGTCTGAAGTTAGCAGCACAAAACACTTATCACCCGCCTTAGTTGAACACTGTAAATACTTCGCGCGGACCGTACAAATCTTAAGGGATGCATTTTATTACTTTACAATTGTATTTGAATAAATTATTTCAAACCCAGTGTTCTTATTATTAATCACCATTTGTCATTTCAAATTGCGCGTACTGAAATTTAAAAAAATGACAGCGCGCGAATTTCTTCTAACGCCAATGCGTGTAAGTGCATTAGTATTAGTGTGCGGCCATGTTTTTTGAACTGTCACTTTCGACGGCGACACCAATAGTTCAAGATTACCTGGAATTCTTTTAAAAGGACTTATCGTGTTTTACGAAGGCACTCGTACTGGGTTCAGTTTTTTTTAGAAGAGTGCCAAATTCACAATAAAAATTGAAACGTCAAAGTAAGTATATTTGACACCAATATGCTACAAACTGAATAAACAAAATTGCGAAATTTTAGTGGCCAACTTCACTAAAATCCGTGAAATTGAATTTAACCTACTTTAAATGAAATGTGTAACCAACCTGGATGTGATCAATGACAAGTCTGTCGACATCTAAACCTTTGTAATCTGCGTTGGATTCGGCATTCCTCAAAAGCTGGAGAAGGAATTCGGCTGATTTCTTGGGCCACCTGCCTTGAGTAGTTCCAAATTGCTTAGCCTGTGCGCAACGACCGACTCCGCCGTTAAACCTTCTAAATGGAATACATTCCTTCTTGTCAATGACATTCTTCAAGTATTTAACGGCCCTGCGGAGAGGTAACCGCTTAATAGCCATAGCAGTTTCATGAGTGTTCTGAAAATCAAAGAAAAACAATGAAAATACAAGTCAATCTCGCAAGATACAATGAGTTCGTACAATGAGTAAATGTAATACCTTGAAATGAACTCTCAGGTTGGAGCCCCGCGCTTTGCAGGATTTCGCAGGGTTGTCTGGTTCACGGGAATAACGACCCATTATTTCTGCAAGTAAAAGTTGTGAGGTTAAATCGTCTGACAGCCACAACTAACGTGTACACATATAACGATAGAACACTTATAATAAGTTAAATTTAGAGACCATCCGTCAATATATAATTTAATCTGTATAACTAGACTGTTAAAATACTTGAAAATTAATTATTGTGAATGATGTTTAGAGATTTTACACAAAATTGTAGCCAGCGTACCTGCTTGAAATGGGTTTCAACCGGAAAAGAGTGAAGCTTGTCACACAACAAATTATAGCAATATTGTCTATGATACTGTGGATAGTTGATTATTGGCAGAGTATCGTTAGTAGCAATTTTTTATTTGTAGCTAGTAGACATTCTTTCTTGATGATCTGAAAAGCTGTAAAATACAAAACAATTGGTAGCTGAGAGAATCTTGGGAGCATCATAATTATAGTGGTCATACACCCTACGTAAAAAGAATAATTATGTTTAATAAATTAATCCTTCAAATATATCAAAGGTCCTCCGTAAGAAGGCAGTAAAGGAATATTTATCTGAGTTTTTTTTACCATTTATTTTTAAACTTGTATTCAAACATTTTACAAGTATATAAATAATAAAACATTTTGTGATTGACCTAGTACAAACGAGTGCTTTAGTATTGAGATTGGGGATTTAAAATTTTATTCTCATGGCTAGACAAAGGTTTCAATTGTTTTTGTGTGGAAACAACGTCAAATTGGTTAGCCGATTGGAATATAAGTAGTGATATATATATATTTAGACATAGTTAATGAAAATCACACAAATATTATAACTATTATTCAGATATATTAAGAAAAATAATTGACCACATCGTAACAATACAAAAATGTAAATGCTATATTTTCTTCACTGACATTTTGGAAGAGTAGATAGATGTGTATAAAAGATACTTGACACACAGAAGGCGTTAATAATATTATACAGAAAATACAATGTTATATATAAAATAAATTAAAATATATATTTTAATATGCTTCGATTTCTTCCATATTTGCCCCCTAAGCCCCCTTGCTTACGAACAACATGTATCGCCTCCGAAAACCCTGTCACCCGTCAGTGTTATTCTTTAGATTATGCCTAGCGGCTTACATTAAATTTAGACCATTATATTTATTTTATATAAATAACGTTTTTAAAGTGAACTTCCAATATATTTAATTAGATGCCGTAGTAATATCTTTCAGATGAAAATATTTCTCTTTGCTCATGGTAGAAATCTGTTTCATTCTTATATGATTTAAAAACTGTCAGTAGATGTCGCAGCTGCAACCAACATAAAATGACAGTTAACAGCTGATCGCCGAATACCTACGAAGCAAGCATGCCGTTTGTTATGCGAAGTATGCAGAATGCAAACAAGAAAATTCGCGCTCAAATCTTTGTCAATACATATATTATTTGATTTCGTGTTGCGCGCGAACTTTTTGTGCAATGTGGGAGCAAAGAATTAAAAGAGGAATTAAGAAAGGAATTAAATATGATTGTATTAAAAATAAAAATGTAACAAAATATATTTCGACAACGTAAAGATTTTTGAAGAGTTAATATTATTTCTTCGCTATTTAATCATCACTCCACTCTCCAGTCCATTGTCATATGTTTGTCTCTGTAATTAAATTAATAATATGTTAATCTTAGGCGGAAATCAATTGTAATTTAATAATATATTTACTAAATAGTATATATTGTACAATACATAGTTTATACATTTTTTATACCATGTTCGCTCCCAAAGTGAAGCATTTGGATATACACAGAATGAAGATATCCACTCCGAAAGTGGAGTTAATGGATCTACGCAATGTGAAGACCTTTTGACAGATTATTTTGTACGAAATTGTTTGTCAGACAATTGCTCAACTCAATGGGCATCCAGTCCTGCATTTCTGGTTTTTTTAAACTGAAAAATGTGGGAATCGAACCCCGATTCCTCAGATTGCTATGCGCCCACGCTACCATCTACGCTACCGGGGAGATATATAATATATATTCTAAATCAGGGTTTCCCAAACTATGTTTGTCGGCACACCAGTGTTTCGCTGAACCTAAATAAGTGTTCCGCGACAATTTGGAAAGGTTGTAAACCCTACAACACATTTCAAGATCTTTTACTTCATATTGAAAGCCGAGTGATGATCAATCTCCACTGATGTTTATGGCGTCAAGTGTCTTTTCTTTTTTCTCACACCATGTGCATGAAAGAGATGGGGTATATTTTTTTGTACCTGACCGACTGACAAGTCTTTTCAGTTTAACGACAGTTGCCAAGATTGACAGAACGGTTAGCCGCGCTAATAAATATTATTTATAAATCTGATAAAAAAAACATCTTGAAAACACGTGTTAAATATTCAGCATATCACTGTATATATCAAAGTATTTTTAGAACACCTACATAACTTTAAAACAACTCTTTTGCAATATTTTCCGAAAACTAGTAGGAGGATTCCTGAGTTCGAAATCCATTTTCCATGACAGTTGAACCAGTAGGCTTTAGAACAAGTAACTATGAAAATCTAATTGACTCTGATTTGAAACAAAATACAAAAATCAGCCTTTAATTATTTCTGGGCGAGTTTTTCAGAAGAGTACCACAATTTTTCAAAACAAGCAATTATTGTTTTACTTCTGTTTACTACAACCTATTTATGCGAAGCTAGATTTTCTTATGCTGCACCGAATTCAAAGTGTAGGAACATGCTCGACGCCACACCGAATGTACGAATGCAACTTACCAATATTGTGCCTGATACTAAGAAGATATATATTTTAAAGACTACTAATAGGATTAACCAACGTAAAAAATAAGCCTAGTGTTCCTTAAAAAAATTCGGGCTTCAGAAGTGTTTCATTGCCGAAAAGTTTGGGAAACTCTGCTCTAAAGAATAGGCAAATCAGGTCAAGACTCTCTTGAAGCATCCGCAATATGTGGCTGAGCCAGGTCCAGCTTCGCAGCTTCATTCAAATATACATCATTGTGGTTAGTGTACACTAATTAGTCAAATTAAAATTACAATTACAAATTATAATAAATTATCATAGTGCAATTCAAGTCTAAGGGAATGGCGCTAGTCGCATTCATGAGCAGTATAAAGTTGCGCGGGTAGGAGTTGCGTGTATATCACCATCTCCGCTCTAACGTACAAGTTGCGGCGCGTACTCTCTCTCACTTTTTAATTACTTTATTATGTAGTTCAGATTTCTTCCGGTGGCATCGATGTTTTGTTTAATTCCTCATTCGTTCTAAAAAGTAGATATATTATTAAATATGATGATAAATATTTAGAATTATGGATTAAATGTAATATACTAAGCTTATCAAAATGTGTACACATCGTAGTTCTTTTATTAGCATTTTTTCTGTTTTAGTGCAATCTTTTATTTCTTTGGTTTTGTATAATGAAACATATAAATATAAATCCCGCAGTTATCCTCAACGTTCCTGCTTCATATTATTATAACTAGGTAGTAAGTAATTAACGATAGTTAAAATTGGAATCTATTTTATTACGTCTACTTTGTACGCAAAAAAATTGATCGTTAATTTATTTAAGATTCTTGCAAATTTAGATTATACTGTATATTTGAAAATGACTTAAGTCAACATACATTCGCCTGCGGTACATATTTAGTTCGTGTAGTAAATAGATTCCTAAGTGGACGGTACCACCACTCTGTGGGCGTAGGCTAGAAAAGATTGTGAATCTATGGTGTAGTAGATATTATATATTATATTTTGTCTCTCTGGGGCAGCGTTTCTCAACCTGATTCACGTGGCCCCCTGGCGGGACACGGAACCCTTCAAAGGAGGCATACCAAACTCTAGGGGATGCACGGACGGAATAAAATTCTGATTGAATATACATACATTATATACGAGCTAAAAAACAATAAATTATAAGTTTGAGGAGGACCATATGGACGTAGGTTGAGAAATGGTATCCGAGACACACACACACAATAAATTATTTATGTATTCTTCATTGTTAATAATAGAAATTCTTTAAATAAAATATCAATTAAATACATATATTGTATTATTTAATAACCAATAATCAATTCAGCGGAGTTACGGGACGCAGGTATGATCTGGAAGGAAGAAAGAATACTGGCGGGCGACAGGGATTCCTCCTTGTTCCTAGTAAAATATTCCATCTTTGTTTTACAAAATCTAAATATTACTGGGCGTGAAAAACGCAACAAATCCTCAGGATCCACATGATGCGCTCTAATATGATTGGCAAAAATCACATTAAGAATATTTTTTACATACGACATAAAAATTATATATTTATGTACTTCCCTCAAAAAACTTTGAAAGTCGCTGACTGATCTATAGTAATAAGATAAGCAGCGGTCGGCAACTGATTGTCAACATTTTCTAAGAACGAATGTCTTGGATTAAAGTTTAATGATTTTTTCCTTTTTGTAATCGCCTATCGACTGAATATCGTATTTTCTCAACCATCGAATATACATCGTGTTTTATTTACCTTATTTATGTTATTATTCTTCATATTTTTATTTATTTAAGTTATTTATGAGAACATGCAAGATTTTTTTAATGAAAAAAATAGATCAAAATGCAACAAGTTTTTCTATATTATGTTAACATAATATATGCTATGTGTAATATTTTACCGGCGTTTGTGACACAGCAGTCTAGGGTATTTTCTAACAAAACTGAGTACTCTACTTTATACTGTTAAACCTTTTATTTTTTTCCTACATATTAATAAATCTTAACATATCCATAAATAGCCACATCATAATTATTAGTTTCATATAAAACCAAACGAATGCTCTTTTTATTTGGTCGTCGAAGATTTTAGATAATATTTTTTATAATATTTTAGAAAATAAGAATTGTAAAATTGAATGATGTTGTCAACAACTGGAACCGTATCGATATCAGTTACTATCAAGCTGTGTGCTGCAAAAATATTGATAATTAATTATTCTGTTTTGAATTATATTATAATAAAAATCTGAAAACACCATATTATTGTTTTTTAATACTATCAAGTAGCTTAAATGATATTATTTACGTGTTTAAATACAAACAAAATTAAAATGTCACTATATTCACTATTCAATTTCGCTGTATTATCATTGGTTTTTCAAAAATCGATTATGTATTATACATTTATATAATGTTTATTGCTTTCATAGATTCATATCATAGATTCTAACTCTGCTTAACTTATTATGTCACAACGTAAATTTGACTAACAAAACCTAACATATTATTAGTTTATTATGAAGCATACTTACGAATGTATCTAATATGCTTTATGATTTTTACTACATATTAAGTTGCCAGCAAGTAGTAAATTGTTTATTTATCTAAAGCCTATTTTTACCTCAGGCCAAAAATTTAATGTAGCGATATATCGAAAACGGGACGCTTCTAGTTGTGCATATTTTTTCATTGCTTTTGTTGTTTAATGTAGGTACGTAGCTACCCACATAAATTGTGACCGCACTACTACATACTACATTAGAAAGATGCCGTACTAAATAGACAATAGTGAAACACACGCACACATGCATACGCGGCAACCATTTTGAATGTAATGACTTTTTTGTCGTTTCAAACTGATTTTAATTTCTTATTTTATCCAAGATGTACATTCTATATTGTCTATTAGTCATAGAGTAATGGCTCAAATGATACACGAATAATTTCAATTTGACAGTATGGAGTTAGCTAATTTAAGTCGAATGTAACAAGACTTCAATTAATAGGTAATTATCAAATTATTTCGGCTATTTTTTGTACAAAATAGTTATCGTTGACAACCATTTTATCAGATGTAAATGAAATAAATCACGTAGTAGGAAATCATTAACTTTTGTTATATGGAGTTACGTGTACATGTATATTATTATGGTATATTCATCCAAATTTCACCATTCCTCAAATAATATATGAAACCTATTTATTTGCTTTAAATATTTTGAAAAACGATTCTATCTACCTTGCTTCACACAAATTTATCACGCGAATTGAGATCAAGGTCTATCGTTACGTTATCAAGGTGATTTATTATTGATTTCATAAACTTTGCAAGTATCATTATCTAATACTCCTTAATTTGGTCGAAAATAACATTCACAATAAATAAAATTACAAGGGGTATTAAGTAATTTCTAGCAGATGGTTTTGAAAAAATGTCTTCAAATAAGATTCCGTTTTCATAAATCAACGTGAATAGTCAATCTTGTCTTTGCCAAGAGAGGATGTTGTACCGTAACTGCAACAGCGGTGCCAGAGTGCCAGACATGTAAAACATCGTGGTACAAAACCATCTCTCATTCCGCGAACTATAATATCGACCCGTGCATGCAAGGTTGCCAAATGTCTCAATACACCGTTGCCTTATATTTTATTATCTACGTGAATTATTATTATTATTAAAGAATTTATGTCACCGCTGTCATCTACGTTTTTTTTTTGCGATTACGTTACAAAAATGTTCTTAAATCTTAAAAGTATATAACCAGTATTAGAAATGCCTTTTGAAGAATGTACATAGTTATTTCATTTTATGTGTAAACTCAAATAAACTTTTTTTTTATTTTCATTAAGTTGTTCATTGTTTTTATTCACAGTTTAACTAGACGCCTAAACGTAAATAACTTTATTTCCGAAAATATCGAAAACGATCAGGCCCTGTTCCATATTATATTATAAATAATAATACTATCTACATACATATTACTTGATATTTTTCCACTTTTGCATTTTCATTCCCTCAGACGTCAATCAGTGGATAAACTCTGGTAGTTATAAAAAAATCTACCTGCTTTCAATTGGTATTTCATGCAAAACACATGCCAAATACTTAAAGATAAAATGATTGTCAACAAATCCTCATTATAAAACAATTACTTATGATACTTTTCCACAACGTGGAGATTCTTATGTACAATGCCACATATGGATTAAAACTATGGAATTCGTATCGTATTTTTGAAATGACGATTTGAAATATATCTTGTTACACACTTTTATATTCCGTTTATATATCATGTTTGCTCCCAAAGGGTAGCATATGGATCTGCACAGTGTGAAGATATTCACTCCGAAAATGTATATGGATCTCCGCAATGTGAAGACGTTTTGACAGATTATTTTTTACGACAATTGTTTGTCAGATAATTGCTCAACCCAATGGACATCCAGTCCTGCATTTCTGTTTTTTTTTTAATTTACGGATGTGGGAATCGAGCTCCCATTCCCCGGATTGCTATGAGCTCACGCTAACCTCTACGCTACCGGAAGACGATATTTTTGCTATTACTATGACTATCGTTATCATTTATTTTTCCCCTCAAAATAGGATATCTACTAATTTAAGGTACCTAATTAATACATCATTAATATTATTTAAAGTTTCTCGTTTTTTTTTCTTATCTAATGTAATTTTCCTACAGATTTCCTACATATTCTTTAAGCCAGCGAGATGCAGGTAAAACCTCGGAGGGCGCAATAATACTGGCGGACGATAGAAATTCTTGGAAGCGGCACGTGGTATCCATAAGCTCCATTTAGAGAGCGGTCATGGAAGAAAAAGAATAAATGCGTCTTTCGCGACCACTAAAAAATTTCTAACTTACGTCACCATAAAATATATATATTTGTCTAACTTAAAGAACAATGGGTCGTCATTCGCCACTTTTGAAATGTTTGCCCACCCATTTCATCAACGAATTCACTTTCACATCCCGCATATCGCTTTGCGGTCTGGTCGAATAGTAACCTTAAAAATAAAAGTGCCCTAAAGTCTAAAATTACCATGTCCAGTAAATACTACATATGTACATAACTCTTCATACCTTCTTTCAAATATATTTCTTGCTGTTAATAGGAGAGAACCACCACGTCAAGTTTTAGGCCAGTTACCGGATAGTTGAAATCAGAAATAGTTCATGATACAAGAATTTATTGTTTTAATTGCTTCAGATATGGCTCAATATGACTAGGTAGATAAAAAATACCTAAAATGGTGTGTTTTATAGTTTTAATAAAATAGCTTGACTCAAAATGTTGTCCAAGTATAATTTATAGAACGTGAAATTCTGCGTAAAATATATATTAATTCGATTTATTTTTCTTAATAGTATCAGTAATAGCTCTACTAGTAATAACTTCTTCTTCAACTAACTTTTAATCAGTTCAAAGCAAACTCCGTTCACTTTCCATCTCTTTAGCATCATTAGGGTAGTCTTCTTCCTCACTCAACTAAAGCATTTATTCATTGGTCTTATCATCGTTTCCTGTATTAATCTCTAGATTAGTTTTGGGAGGAGCGTTATTACACAAATGTTTCAACTACAAGCGGCGTTACAGCCTTTGGTGCATTTGCAGGACATAGGAATGAAAAGCGTCTGCAGACTATGTTCTTTGGTGGTGTAAGTGGAGACAGACAATATTTGGTAGTTTGCCAACCCTATGTAATTATTAGTAAATATATACTGGATAAGTAATAATTAAATTAATCCACGCAGCAGATATTTATACTAATTGTATTAAATATTTCTACCGTATTATTAAAAAAACAGCTTTTATGATATCTATTTTATCCACAATGTGAAATGGTATTGATGGGTGCGATGCCATCACTCAGATATTAATATTAAATCCAACGACGTGAATCAATCCCGACACTCATGATTCAAACATAAATTCTTAGATATGTATATATATGTATTTATGCGAACGTACCTTACCGCCAGGTACTTAGTTTTTTAAAAGCTTAAATATACGTTACATATTTATATGGATTTCACAAAATATCCTAATATAATTATATCCCGGTTGTTTTTGAACAAAATTTTCATCATGCAAGATTATAAATAGTGAGTATTCTTAGGAGGTGTGAACTCATTCATCTGTGACATTTGAATTGTTGTAGAAATGTATACTCGTATGATTAAAACAAAAAATCAATTTTCGAGAAATTAAAAAATGACAGAGTAGACAAAAAAATCCCGCATAATAAGGAACAGTACGTTCTAATAACTATCAAATTTAAGGGCTGCCCTTTCATTATTTTCAAGGGATGCGTAACATTCATAACGCATTGTTTTCAATCTGTCCCGGAGAGTAGGAGTTTGTATGTAGTTTCTAACTACTCAAATCGGCTATCGGTTATTAAAAGGAAAATACATAAATATATACTCATATAAATATAAATATATAATATGCGTGGTGTCTACCTCTCGATGAAATGAATTTACAGCACGAGAGTGTATCATAATTATTTACATACCGTTATACCTTTAATGGCACGCATTTGTTCATAAGAAAATTAATCATCGGAAAAATATAAACGAAATAGCCATCTAATTATCAGCGAACGGCGATGATTTTATGAGTAAAATGGTAAATTTATGCTTGGTGATCTTATTGTGTGACTGTACTGTAATGTAGTTTTTGAGAGATATGAACTAGTGGAGTGAATCCATGTATTTTAAAAGGATACTTGTAAGTAGATGCCGCTTGAGCTTGAGCACTTATTTCGGTTAAATAATAGTATATTTTGAAGTATAATCAATTGGAGACATAATATAATCTATTTTCATATCGAATTCTGGGGATACGTTGATATGATTTCGTTCAAAACGAAGAGATAAGGGAATGGATCATGCAGCCGCTCATCACTGACAAAGTGAAGCTGCGACGATGGACCTGGCTCGGCCACATATTGCGGAGAGTCTGAACCTAACCTGCCTATTCTTTAAGCCGACCAGTTCCCGGCATTCCAGAAGACAGCTATATACTAATTATAGAATGAATTCGGCGGAGTTACAGGATGCAGTTATGACCTGGGAGGGCGCAAAAACACTGGCAGGGATTCTCGGAAGAGGTACGTGGTGTCCATATGCTCCACTTAGGCATGGGATATCGACGAAGAAGAATATAAAGTTATGATTTTTTTCAAACATATTGAATATGGCAGTGGAGTACTCGAATATTGGTTTCATGACAACTGCACGCAAGACAGTTGCGCACCGGATAAGTGTTCACAAGACCAGTGCTCACATGACAAATGCACGCATAGAAAACCGCGCACATGACAAATGTTCACAAGCAATTTGCGCACACACTGAAGGTCTCACACTTAAATTAAATTAATTTTCTTTTTAATTTTCTTAAAATCTTAATAATTTTCTAATTAATCTCTCAAATTAATATTAAGACATTTCATATTTAATTTACGTAATTATAGTATGGGTAGATTTTTATATTCTATTTTAAATAATATTATACATTGTCACTTACAGATTTTTATGAACAGTTTTGAGATAGTGGGTATTTTATGATTTCAATTTTAAAAGTCTATTTATGTGTGATAATATTTTTTTTTAATAATTATGGATGTATTCAATCATTTTGAAGTCTTTCATTTGAAGGGCATTTTCCATTGCAATAAATACTCATATGTATACTACAATATGTTATATCGGCCGTAATTATGTAGTTTTGTAAATCGAGTGGTTTTTTCCACATTTTAAGAGACATTTAAAACGTTGCATTCGTCTACAGGCCAGTAAAATTAAAGATGTTTGCCAATTTTTAATATATCGCTTACCTTGGTGCTTCCTCATCAATTGTCGTTTTAGAGCTTCTTATGGTAAAATATATGTATATTATGTAGGGGGGTATATCCAAAGTGAACTTATTCTACTTTACCAAAAATGTAAAGGAGGAGAGAAATCATCGATTTTAATAGTTGGTTTAGCAACTAAAAAAATAATATTTTTCTCCACGCCACTGGTCTGCTTTTTAGTTTCTTTGTAAAATAAAATGTTACGAATAGCTGACGGTGCGTATTCAAACTGGACGCAAATATTATCTTTTATTTTGCAATACATTGAAAATTATATGATTTCAGGAAAAAAACACAAAGCACAGACAATCAGAGAAGTTGGATGTATTTTTGACGTAATATTTTGAAAATAATTCCATCATCTATTCAAATAATTAACCATTACATGGATCATAAAAAATAGCACTAACAACATTCCAACTATTTGATTAATTGCATTTTCTATTGGCGTTTAAAAGAGTAGAAATATAACAATAGTCATTAATTAATATTTTCGACTGATGGTGCTTGATGGAAATTGATTTTAAATT
>JAGVSQ010007551.1:0-12533 GCA_022683975.1 Rhyacophila evoluta
ATACAGTTGCGAAATATGAACTCGCAATGCAATGGAAACTGACAAATTTAGAAATAAAAAAAAAACATTATTAACAACAGAGAATATTTAAATTCTGCGAATTAGGCGTCCATAAAAATTGAATTTCAGTATGTATTCAATTGAGTAAAGAATTAAATCATTTTATTCTTTTATATTCGCTCCTTAAATGAAAAGCGCATGAATATAACATGGCACTACCAAAAATCTCTGCTGCCTCCTACTCCTGCGTCCTCCCAGATCATCCCGTAAATTGCATTCCGGAGATTCGCCGAATACATTTTGAAGATAGCACTTAGCAGCCTTCCAGTATGACAGTAAAAAATCGGGCATTCCTACTTTAAAAACGTATGATGATTTTCAATATCATCGTTATAATCGAGGAACAAAGCTTGGCTAAGCGAGAGGATGAAGAGTGTGTTGCTAGATTAAAAATACTAAATATACATTTTTTTTAAATATTTATTATACTTGATAATATATCAATGCTGTTAAATTACGGAAAACTTATGGGGGTTCTATCACACGGTAATGGTGGTGACATTTCATCCGTGGTAATTAAATCTCTTAAAAAATATTAGTTTGTTGGTTCTACGCAGATTGAGAGTGATGTATATACAACAATACCACGCTGTTTTAATTATTAAGAATAATTAAGAAATGAGTGCAGTGTTAAAACGGTTAGCAAAATTGACCGTGGTTTATTTAGAAGTTAATAAGCCTGCGATGCAATGTGCAGTGGGGCGTCGTCAGGCCATCGCGGATAGTGTTACAAAACAGCGACTAACGCACTTTGATGCAGTATGCATATGCTGTTTAATGTAAGTATTCGTATACACTAAGCCAGACGGGCAAGTGCAACCTACAATAATTCTGCGGTTTTAAATTTCACTCCCTGTTTTATAGCAAATATCGCAAAATAACAAATGACTTATATTTCAGCAGTTTTCTGAACATAATATCTGTTACTCGGCACAAGATCATTAAATTGGATGGTACGCGTTTCGGCCAACGTCTTTTTAACGTGCACATAATATAATAATATGTATTACGAATTACCGCCAAGTCTTTAAAAAAGTTTAACGTTCGATGGATTCATATAATTATTTTAAAAAAAAACTTTCGAGAAATGATATAATTATGTGAGTTACATCGACATCATTCGGGGAGAATAAATAAGTATAACAGATACAGATCACGTGGATTCCTTAATAATAAGTTACTAGATTTACAATTTGAATAATTAATAACAATTCATAATATAATATATTACGATTTTGATAGACAACCGCATATATATATATATAATGTCATTTCGCAATCATACATAAAATATTTTCGACATATTTGAATAAGCATCATAATGTAAAAAATGTGGGTTAGTTATCATGAAAAATACGGTAGTTAATATAAGTGAGGTATGTACGAGTAAAAGTGGATAATAGCGATACGAAGGAATGTTTGATTGAGGACCGTTAAGCACTGGGAATGGTTAAATGCACTATCATATAAATTATCGTAGTCTAGTCCTGTGTTATTGATGTTTACACGCCGTAGTTCAAATTAAAAATAATCATATTATAAGGAGTTTGATGAAACTCGTTAATAGGGTTATTATTTGCAGTAGTAAATTATAGTAGGAAAGCAGTAAGAAAACAAGGATATTATATAGTATATTATAAAAAAATATAAACGGAGGGAATACAGTCTACCATAGTATAATATGTTTAAAAAGGAATAATATATATAAAAAAATGGTCCAATCTAAATGATAATTATTAGTATTTAGTCACCTTTCGTCATCTAAGCTCAGAGAATAAGAGCATATGGTTGTGTTCCCAACACCGTAGGCTGTAAATTCGACTGTGCCAAAGATACTGCCCATAAACTAAACAGCAACATTGTCATAGATCGATAGAACATTGGCTACACATTATCTTGATAGAGATAGAATATAAACTATAAGAACGGAATGTGGAAGTTTTGCATCAAAAGGCAAGTAGGCTTCATAACTACAAAAGCGCGTGTTTCAAGTAGAGAACGCATTAGTAAAAATTAGAAGTGAATATCACCTTATCAATTAATTTACATATTTTGATATACTACCATGCTTTTGGGATAATCCCCAGCTTAAAAGAATGGTAACAGTAAATCATTATTATTTTACATTGAAAAGTGGAAAGACATTTTTTTTTCAATGAATAAAACTCTGTATAACTAAGCTTGAATTTGAAATGATCAACAATGAATTTAGTTTAGATACAAGCGGGACATTTTGATGATAGTTGGAAACTGTAATTATTTTGCAGTGCCGCGGTTTTCCCAATTTGAGAAGTCAATTATTTCACGTGAGTAAAGATTATGGCGGGAGTTTTTCCCGCGAAATCGTCGCGGTTGGTTTCCACTTTCCACGCACGCACGCGCGCTGCCGCGATAGACGGTGTTGCCAGCGTTCGCCGTAATAACTCCGTTTATTAGTTACGCCCAATAAGGAAGCGTGCTGCACCGACGATAGGTAGGTAAATATCTAAATGCATTTATAGGGCAACTGGCGAGAAGTAAGCTATCTACTAATATCACACGTATTATAAAGGTAAAAAATCTATTGTATATATTTCTAGGTTTATAATTAATTATGATATTCGTATATATTTGTAAATAGCAAAAAGATTTATATCACACTATTAAAATGATACAAATTAATTCTATGAAATATCCTTTATATGGCCAAATAACTACAATAATTTTACTGACCGAGTTAGCAACTGATTTGAATAGTCAAATTGAAATCATTTACTTTATTATTGACAATGATCGATAAGTCTAAATAATTTACAATATTTCAATGAAGCTGACAGGTTGGTGCACGGTGCTAAATACATACAACAAACTGGTTTATTACACTGCACCATAGATTGATTTTAATTTGACATAAAAAAAAAGATTCACTTTCACGGACAAGAGTACAATTTTAAATCGGGATGAATTCCAAATTCATTAACTTTTTATGCACACCATAAGATCAGTGTGTTGATAAAATAACATAACAATCTAAAAAATAGTTATTGTATTCGAAGTATCTTTACTACAATATAATAACCCTTATAATTGCTTGAGATGATGTTATACTTTGAATGATATGTGAATGATTTTATTACATTTATTTACTTTGTATAATAACACATGATATAATAGCCCCGCCATTTTTATTTTACTTTATTGAGACTGCTAAGTAACATAATATTTTTATTATTGCATTAAAATCGCTCAACATTATTTTTAATACACCATCACTTGCAACTTGCAACACTGCATTCAATATAGGTAAACAAGTGTGTGTGAGAGGATTTGTTTTGTATAGTAGTATCAAAAATAGCATTGGTAGACACAGCCACTATATACATTAGCGTTATTTGCTGCTGATTGTGTAATTATATTAATTGAGTGTGCACAACGTGTAGAGGCAGTACTGCACTCGAAGGATAATAATACTGCGATATTTTCTATCAAGTTAATATAAAAACAAACTGCAATAAAGGCACGTTAACGATGGTATAGACATTAAAAATAATGTAATTGCTTTTTATTTGCAATGTTTTCATGCAATATTATGGAATATTTTGAAAAAATAGCGTACGTATAATAAATAGTACCATCCAGTTTTTATAATACAAATATAAACATTTATTATATTTTATTTATATTACTTCAAGGGACAGATATTGTGATACGGTATGAACGATGTCAAATCAATTAAAACTATATATTGTACATATTTGTAATTAATATGTAGACTCAAAGTATAACCTTCAAGTTAAATTAAATAATTTAAAAATACAGTTGGCTGAAAATATTTAAACTGTAAACAATTTTTAGGCCTTAAAATGATCAATCAAATTGAACAAAATGTTTTTTTTACGTTTTCTGGGATGAGCACAAAAATATACAATGCCATTTGATATACAGGTATTTGAAAATCTATAATGGATTTCCCGATATTTTAGGAATTCACGAAACATTAAAAATATCTTTCGATAAAATTAAAATAACACAAAACAATGCACACCATTGCGGAATCATTATTACAATTTGGTATTGTCAGAATAACAATTGATTTAATTTCGTAAGGAATATAGCATTCCTAGAAATACATGTTACAAATAATATGTATCTTTAACAGACTGATGCTTTAAGGGTTTTCTGTTTTATATATCAAAATGACCCTTAGGGTATACGGTGTTTTAATACAATCATAGGTGAATTCACGAAAATACTCTTGAACAAAAGTTTACGGCATAAGTGTTTATATATTGTGAAAATCTGTGTTAATCATAGGGTGTGGGCGAGGTAGAAAATCAACAAGTCAATAGTTAAAAACTCCAAGAACAGGCGGACCTTTTTTGTCGACGATCAGTTGGCAAAGAGACTTCGTTGCTTAACATCTTCTCTTTCTATGATCAACGTTCCTTAGAGGGGAAAACGATATCGTATTTGAGGTGGAATGGGCGAGCTGCTGTCACGATTGCCAAAGTGGCAACACCTTCGTACGCCATTTATGGCGGACGAGGAAACGGCGTTTCGAAACAGTAATGCGTCAACTTTTTATGCATTTTTGGTTTTCCTCAGCACTTTACATGAAACATACGGTTAGTAATTCATGTACCATTGGCGTATCGCTCAAGGATATATTACCATAATTTAACAATAAAATACATGGATATTGTTAGAAAACCTCGTCAATAAATATAGTTATTTGAAAATAAAATTCCGTTTAAAAATTGAATATTTTCAAATAAAAATGACGGTTTTTAAATTTAGGTTGTTATATTTTAATCACCATAAGGAGAGCGCGGTTATACTTATACGTTATTTCAAAATTATTTGGTTATACAATTATATAGTTCACTTTGCGTTTGTCATTGTCTAATCAATAACATAAAGTAGTTTATCATCAATAATGCTAATCAATAATGAGGATATAGATAGATACTTGTAATCGACTCCGTTACCAATCCTCTATGTGGAAAATTACTGTGAAAATCACCACCAACTATCATAAAAATATCTTCTTACAGTGTTTCCTTATGGAAAACATACTACATGGAATAATGACGATAAAAGCAGCTTGACTAAATTTCGTGAACTTAATATAAAAATTAATATTACCCACAGCACGTACATATGTATGTTGTAAGACCACACATAGTAGAGATGTGATTAGGTAATATTCTTGTATAAGATCAGTATATTTGAGCATCAATGATTAGATAACCATGAATTTTGTACTACTTATGAATGCTATCGCATTGTTTTATAATGAAATTAAAATAGAGTTAATAATTTGAAAATTATTGTCAACGAATCGCCAGTTGACAATATCTGACACAAATCACTGCACGATAGAGAAAAAAGAGGAGGCTGTACGGGTTACATAATTCAAATACATAAATAAATGATAATATTGCACAGAGCATCTTGTGATATTATTATTAGACAGTGTTTCGCCTACTGAATTTGTCTTGTTTTCTCTCCTACGCTTCTTTGCGAAAGTTGAAAGTTGAATGGATGTCGAGTCTATGGGATCGCTTTGTCCAACGGACTGTAAAGTGGGCCTTGCAGAAGACAAAAAAAAACAAACAAATTACGACAGATTAGGCGTATTTAAAATTAAGTCGAAAGATTTAGTGACGCATGCATAACATTTACTAGAAACGGAATAGAAAACAACACCAATAAAGTTGTGGAGATGTGATGAATACGTGAATAGACATTGTGATAGTGATTTTTTTTCTTCTAATTTTCAGTTGAAGTTAAATTGTGCGATAAAATATCACTGGTGAAAGATCCAAGAGAATTGTTCGGGATCTCAAAACCAGGAGAGAATTAATAGCACAGGAATAAATTGATGAAGTGATAGTATGATTATCTGCAATACAACGAATAGGCAATAGTCTGAAGGTTTTGGAAGACAAAATGAACACAATTTAAGAAAAAGTGGAGATATTTTGCTCGTTTTATTTATATTCATTGCATCCATGGTTCAATGGATAAGAAGTTGATTCATATGTATAACGACAAAAAAGTAATATCATCGAATGAGGGAGCGTATTAAAAAATGATATCGGACCAGGCAGTTTTTTTTAATGGATTTTGAATAACACGCAATAACTTTTTAGTGGCGCCTCTATTAGATCTATTATTTGATATTTATTCCAGTAATATTGTAAAATTATGCAACGCTTAAAGATATTTATTGCTGGTTTGCTATTTCATGAAATAAATGTAATCGGAATGTCCTGAATGTTGCAATATGAAGAGTTTTGTTGTTTCCATATAAGTTGTTGTTGTTGTAACGATTCATAAAATACGACTTCTTTTTAAAACCGTATTTTGGACACATATGGTTAAGAGAATAAAATTGGAGTACAGTAGGACGGAAACGAAATATTTTTTCGACATAATCACGGTCGTGAAACGGTTTTGAAATTTATACATTAATTTTAGGAAATTTATGTTTATTGCTAAATTATGCTAGAGAACTAGACAGTGAATATATGAAAGATTGAATTTCAATTATAATAAGAACGGTAAAAAAATAAATACATTTGTGATTCCAGACATTCAAAACAACAATTTTTATAGCTGTATCTAAATTTTACGATTGTTTCCTGTTTATTCGATAAAAAATAAATAGTTTCATTTTATATTTGTAAAAACATTTGAAAACGTATCAACGAAAGACATTAGTCTCAGAGCATATAATAAGTATGTAAAAATGTCATATATATTGTATAATGGATATCGTGTCTAATTTTTAAAATATTATACGGATTGATATTAATAGGAAATCAGATAACACATACAAAAAATATAAATTAAAGATTAAGTAAAGAGAAAATTAAAATAGCCTGCCGAAAGAGTTTGATAAATTATCAACTGGCGGTAGATGGCGGAAATTGAATTTCATATTGATCGGCTATTTTCAGAACAAAGTTTCGTCTTTTGACACCTGAAAAACCACACTAAAAATCGTTATATGTATATAATCTGAAGCTGACGAAAAAGCAATATCAAATTCGCGAATAACCATACCTATATACGATACACATTTCAAACATGATTTTTAACGTATGCCATTAAAATGGATTCATAAATATCAAGCAGTTTTCAGTTTAATTTCAACAAGTTACTTTTCATCAAAACCATTCAAGTTTGAAAGAGTTAAACACAATTACCTAGTTTATTTACGACATTCTGTTTTCTATTTTAATGTTTACCTAAAACCGGTTAGATCGCGATTAAAAATAAGTCACCGGGTGCACAATTATATTATAATTGTGGCAGTCGGTTGCATGCAGTGACGCAAAACCCGAAGAAAATGAAACGGTTTTCGCAATCGCCCACGCCGCAAGGTTGCGTGACATAAATCGTACAGCGTAAAAAGCCAAGCGCCAGGAGGTCGGACAACATAACGGAAGGCCGGATGACAAAGGGAAACTCGACAATAATAATAATAAAAAAAACTACCGGCGTTATCCGGCAGACTATGAAAACGTCGTGCATAACCGTTTAGGCGGATTAGTGCTAAACTGAGAAAAGCTATTATTGTAGATTGCCTCTCGTCATAAATGTATATTGTTATAATAATATTATACAATATATTGTTTCGTGTTATTAAAAAATGTTTTTTTTTGCTGTCAATTTACGTACAAGCTATTGACCGAACGAGCGGGCTGCCTATACTCTTTAAACGAAGCATTTTTTTCTGGTAGCTATTTCAGTGTCACCGAATATTCAAGGCTATAAATATGATCGTTCTGCATCATCGTATGTATATAACTATCTAAATAAGATATTATTAGGGTAATCGGTTAGCTCAAGGACAGGACTTCTGGTCAATATATTTTCATTATCTCTCGGTAAAAGATGTTATCTTGCACATATGAGTTATGACCTCCAAGCATCTTGTAAATACCCATACGGGTATCACCTAGTAACACATGCACGCTATAAGATGTATTTACATACATTTGTATTAAAGTGTAATATTATTATATACAATTGCGGGAAAAAGTGTAGTACGACGATACAGAGAATTTCCTAAAAATGTGATCAGATTCCAGCTATGCAGTAACATTTACTACAGTTTAAGCAGTATAAACGTTGAACAATAGTGAGTAACGTGCTAATAATAGTAATTTTTAAATATCATTATATTCATTACAGTAGAATAATTTAATATTCCATTCCAATGAAAAATGCAATGTGCAGATGCATGAAGCTTGTTCCGCTAACACGCGGCCATGAAACTACCTTGCATAATAATAAACAGACTAAAAATACTAAATGAAAGGGAAAAGTCCAAGATGCTCTGTAATATTCGGCATTAAATCGCTTTCATTGATACATAATAGAGATATGTTCAATTTGATATACAGTTAACTAAACGAAGGATCTAGAAATCGAATTCGTTGAGAAACACCAAACCGTTACAAAATGCCTTCAAATTTTTTACAGCGAAATAAATTGTTCGTCAAGGGTATCACTGAATTATTATTAATCGTACATTTGTTAAATTTCAAACAAAAAAATGATGAGTAATTTGTTTTATTAGTATGTTGATGAGAAAATAATGATTACTTTAAATTAATTTTGCTTCGCCTGAATAAAAAGAAGCGATCGTTTTGAAAATGCACTTGTAATTGATATGGACTTTGCCATTTGATTTTAAGTGCAAATAAATAACATTGTTATTAAATATAATTAATTGTGTGTATATACTGAGAAAAAAACAATCATTACGCTAGACATTGTGAATGTATATTACGTGAGATATAAATATATAATAATGATCACACGTTGCGAAGATTTACACTAGAGTTGTATGACGATACAATTTGTCACGATATTCACATTTCATAATAGAATATGAGCATATTAAGCAAAACGCGTCTCCGGTGACAAATATTACAATTATTATACCATTTCGGCTAAGAAGATACGAACGTGTAAATTTATACAATATGAAGATTTGAGTATTCGTGTTTTGAGTATAAACACAGACTAAAAACGTGTTGATATTGCCGGGATTAGAGCCGATTCTGCAAGCTTTTGGATCTATAACTTCCATTATTAAAGTGATAATTCAATAATTTACACATACCACGAGTAATCAATGGGTAAAGAGATTGGTTAACAGGCAATCCTACTCAGCTATATGTTCTCATACTAACAGTTATTTAAAATTTATATTGATTATATCACACTCAAGGACGAGTGATATATTGATTTCTACCGACTAAAGATTGGCGCTAACTTAAAGATGAATGTATGACGAGTTGATTTTTAAAAACATTATAAAGGATAAGCTGAGTGTATTTTATGCTCAGCTGTCATTTCACAAAGTGCGTTACCAGCAGTGCAATGGTATATCACTGAAGGATGAAGCACATGTTCTGTATAAATCTGGATACTTTAATTTAGTATAGTTATTATCCCATCTTTCTCAAATGATTGTGTGGAACTTATTCCCAGTGTCATACTAGACCAGCGCAATAATGCAATCATATGCTGTATTGTAGCCGTTTGTTCTGATGACCTCCCCCGGGTCTGTCCTAGGCGTGTTTTGCTCGAGTCGTTACTTCTATTACCTTTGCTATTATCGGCTGACATTTCCCACGCACACGGATACCTTGTACATAAAATACCTTACTCCCCCTCTGCTTGCGGTTCGTTCGTTGGTCCTTATTGAAACATTAATACAACAGCTGATTAATGAAATGAATTATCAGATTGATTAGATTTCATTTCGGATATTTTTTTTTCAATACAACCTTCAATAAAGTGGAATTATTAAATGACGAGCGAACATCTTTTCTTTATTATTGATGCATATTTTCTGGATGGAGCAATTGTTTCTTAGAGCCGATGGCAACACCTCGTCACCACGTGTGTGGTTGGATGAGTACGGCATAAAAATTAATCGTACCGTCTACAAGGGACAATTGTGTGTTGATTTTTTACAGTTTCGTATGCTTCATTATTTTTCGCCATATTTTAGGAAAACATAGTGTAAAACCCTTAACCATTATCTATTTATATATATATTTAAATGCATGCTAGGGATATAATGTATTTCATAAAAGTGAATCATCATTACCCTAATAGACTGTGTGGATAAAGAAATCGTGTGGGACTAGCTATTTAAAACGAACCATGCAGCCAGTCAGCATTACAAGAGTGCAGAGGCGAGGCTCGGACCCGTGCTACAGATGCCTCAAAAATCTCTATCTCACCTGCTTATTCTTCACTGCAACCAGATTTAACCGTTTTGGAAGGCTGCTACTTAGTATCTAAGGCAGCGGTTTCTAAGCTTTTTGCTACTATGCCTCCCAAAAAAAAAATCCGCGCTTCTACCTTTATTTTTTAAATATTTATATATATATATTTATATAATGACATAGATACGTTAATTTTCAAATTTTGGCGCCTTCCCTGGCAATAGTCCACGTCTCCAGATTGGAAACCGCTAATCTAAGGTATATACTCGATAGATCATACATATGTTAGACATTTTTACAGGCAATGAATAATGTCTATATGCTTCACTAAGGGAACGATTATGGGAGAAGAAACTATTTGAAATATTGTGTGTTTTATGTGTTGTCTTCCAAAGCAATAAAAATAATACTTTTACGCAGATGCGTGAATATTCGATTCAAAAATTAAATTAGTTAAGACCATAGTGGGCGGTAAATAAATTATTGGAAAGTATGCGGCGAAATGGTTAAAGGCAATAAGTGCATAGCAGGGCTTCGCTTTGAATTAATAGGTTAAGTCGGGGTCAATGAATGCAGTTAATTTTTGTGAATGACCATATACGAATAATTGAATACTGTGTTTTGATCGAAAAACTACAACCTATTCAATAAAGCCTGATTGAAGAATTAAGATAATAGCAATCGAGTTAATTGATGAAACACAAAAATAAATAATTACTCTAATGGTTTGAATCATTGTGTTGAAATGCATTGGTAGTATTATGAAACACGGTATATCTCACTAAACACGTGCCCACAGAGGAGTTATTAGATGTTAATTAAATTGTGTATTTGTACATAAGGTAAACGTAAACGCGAACACCGCAGGAGTAAAAATTGCGACGTGGGACATGTCCTCGATGTGAGATTATAAAATCTCCATAAAATAATCGTTTGGAGATTACGTAGAAAAAATATACAGTCGGAAAAGTTATAAAGCCGGATATTAAAACGTAAGGAAGAGGATTTCGTTCGCAGAATGAAAATTATCTGCTCGTGTCCAGCAGCCTAATAACAATAACATGAAATTTAATGATAAGCTTGGTTGATCATTTTTTTCATGTTACATATTTCACATAAACTTTCAGAACGATTTCGATTTAGAAGAATGTAAACCAAATATCGATTTGACGCTCGAATTAAGTTAAAATATTCGACTGAAGTTTTGAGCAGCTTGCGTACGTACAGGCCTTACATTCTATTATTGCTTCACATACGCTGGGTATTTGAAATTTCAATAAAATTGTTGATTCATTTAAAATGATATTTTTATGTTAACACCCTGAATTTTATTTGATTCATAATAAATACTATAGTGTATATATTTTGGATGTTAAGTTTTGTACGCGTTCGGAAAACATCGTAGCACGTAAACCGTTAAATAATGAAAAATCCAAAAATGGGCTAAATTTATGACGTTAAAATGCGTTCTGACCGGGCAATTGATGCAATGACAGCGATAAAATTTTGATACCTGATATTTCATAAATTATACAATTACAATGTAATATATTATAATTATATCTAGCAATTCTAAATGCACAGATAGCCGATATGTGATATGGACATGAAAATTGCGCATTAGAGTGTTTCATAAACAACAAACTGTTGTTGGAGCAATTTTTGTAAGCTATTTATTTCTTTGCTCGAGCAGCAAAATGTTTTGCAAGTTTATCGGACTGCATAGCATCTAAGGATTAAAACAATTTTGTAACGAATCTATTTCACCATTCGAACCAAGAGAATGAATGCAAAATGCCTACTTATGGTGGTAAAAGTATTTTAATGAATTCTAATAAACGTTGCTAACGTAATGTTAATGGTATATCAGATTTATTGGACGCCTGTAAATTCCTTTTATGTTGCGATGTTTTTCTGATTTAAAATTTATAAAATATCAACAACGTTTGTGTTTATCTGTTGATTCGGTGTTAAAAAGATTATAGACATTGCTAATAATGTTTGGACATCTAAAATTAATAATTTCATCTTAAATGAGCCACTAGTTAGATATTCAATCATGCAGTACACATATACCCTAATACTTGACATATTTTTTAATACTTGAGAGTGTAGGTAGAATTGACATGCTGCAAGACTTTGTAGAATTCTGAACCATACAAAAGTATAACTAAAAGTAGTAAAGTAAAAGAAAAGGGCTGAATATGTTTTTTAGATTACACAGTAGAAGTGTTA
>JAGVSQ010007552.1:0-15217 GCA_022683975.1 Rhyacophila evoluta
TGCTAACTTCAGACATATTTCCGAAGTCGCGGACGTTTTCCTTCACTTTTACCACCAAAAAATATTAGATATGTAGTTTTATTGATATACCATAGTGATGTGCATTTACGATAGGCATGGTGGGTTTTCAAAGCTATTTTTATTTTTTAGGAGTTGTAAAAATCTTGTTCTGAATAGACCGAGTAAGGTTATACAATAAATAAATGTATGTGTGAAATATCTACCGCGCTGTATATAATAATGTAATGCAATTCATTATTCGCTGAACAAAGAATTTGCAAAAAGGGTCCAGTGAAACAATGAAATCTAAAACAATGCACGCATACACATACACGCGCCGCAGTGAGAGCAAAAAATATAAAATGCTTAGTTGGATTTAATAACGATATGTAGGGGGAGCCCTGTTTTATTCAACATCCTAGCCGAGTAATATGAAATACTTCAAAAGTCACATAGCTTGCTTGTGTTTATTTTCAAACTTTTCAAATGCCGGCTTTGAACTCAGTCGCTTTATTTTTACAGCATAACGCTAGACTTCCTGGGATTTGAGTCTATTAACAGCTGGAATCTACGAAGCAATACTTTTGGGGTATCATTTATGATTCTCATACCTACAAAACTTAGAAAAGTTCTATTTCTGCGCTATATTATCCATGGTCGCTTATTGAATACTATCGATAAAATATTTCTACTTAATGTGGGTGAACGAGGAGAGTAGACAATGATAAATATTCTCACCATACATATCCTCTAACCATTTTAACACACTTAAAAATCTTATTATTTTATATAAATTGTTCTCAGACTTAAATATGAAAATTATTACATCAAAGCTTCCCCCTTCTAAACTTTTATGCATATACTGTATATGCATAAAATATGTATACAATATAAATGTACATAAATATATAAGTCAGTTCTCGACTTAAATATTTAATATAATACCATCTATGTATCGATATAGGAAACTTACAAGTCCATGATTGTGTTATGTTCTGCCGCAGTTGTAATTCAGAATGGTCTTAATTCGATCTTGACACAACAAAATCTTACATTAAATATCAATATTATATTATTTATAAAATGAAAAATAATACATTTATATATAAAACACATAAAACTCATTTCTTATTCATACATAATGTTTATATTAGTGCACATTTTTGGCATTTCACTTATTAATTTTAAATAAATGATGCTCAACAATTTTCGTAGTATTATTAAATTACTTAAATAAATTTAGTAAAACGAGAAATAGTAGGGGGCGCAACAATTTTACTTGCTGCAGGACGCTGAATATGTAGCTACGCCACTGCTTATTGATAAAAAAAATTGAATACTTGCAAAAATCCTCGTTTATATTGACTGTGGATAGGGAAAAGGACGTAACCCTCAATTATTAAAAATAGCTTTTATTCGATAATAAGGATGTATACAACTTAATATTCGTTCTACCAAAAGGAAGTAAGCTGTAAATGTCGAATTAGTGTCTAAATTTAGCGTTTCAGTTTAAAAAATGGATGGCTTGTGTAATTTGCAACCAGGAAAATTTTATTGATTTTTCTTAAATTAAATTAATATCATATTAAGTAAATAAATGACCAGTTTTAGTCTACATGCAATTCAAGGTTGTGCTTATGTAATGCTTTGACTTTGGCTCAAAATGAATAAATAAACGTATTCTGTGCCTGCTGTAAAATTTGTTCTATGTGGGTTTGTGAGAAGTTTGTGAATATCAAATAATTTTCGGACTAAATTAATATTGTGTCTTGAAATTCTGTTGAATCACATTTGGTTAATACTATATATTATATATGTAGTCCTTAAAATGAAGTCACGAGAAGTAAATAAATCATATACCCGACTTAAGATAAAATTAAAAAAAAAAAACAAATACATCGTTAGAATCCAAATATTATGAATGTTTATTTAGTAGCGTTTATGATTCTTATAAAATTGGGTGAAAGTCACCCAACCCCGGGGGAAATGCTGATAAGATTGGGTGGTTTTTTTTAAAAGGACATTATTATATTGTATATAGATTTCCGCTACAGTCTAAGAAATATTTAAATAATTGAACTCCACTACAAAGACATGTCTCTATACAGGCTGTTTCTATATCATTTTTATCAGCATACGTTATAGGCAAATGGAACTACGACGTACATCGAAAACGTTTCATGATACCTATGGTAGAAACAAGGAGGATCAACGAATTTGTTTATATTTAATTTATAAAAAAAGCCCACGATCTCCTGTGCTATGCCCGCCGTTATTAACTTAGCTTCCGAGCCGACAGCTACAAGCGCTTGTGTATAAATAATTTATATGTATTATATCATTATTTGGACTTATATTAACATAATACGTATACAATTTTAAATCAGGTCGAATAATTAATTATACAAACTAAAGAATTTAGAATTATTTTTCGAGATCAATTTTCTCACAGTTAGTTATCTATGAAATATAATATTTGTAATACTAGTTAATTTGTGGTAGTTGTGAATATGAACCTACGGATTGTGATTCTCGTCAGCCAAAGTTATTATATTACGACTAAGGCCGCGGCACGAAAACCACGGAAACAGAGATGTAAAATAGCTATAAATATGTGAGTGACCAAGTGAGCGAGGTGGTGTGACTGACGCGCTGCCGAATTTGTTCACTTGCTCACTCACCTATTTATAGCCATTTTGTATCTCCGTTACGGTCGCTCTGCCATCCTCCCCGCGGCCTAATGCGCTTTCAAGTATAATATGTAATAACGAGTAAATGAGTGCTATATGGTTTTTATATTGCATCCCAAATGTTTGTAATATGTGTGATAAAATATTGCAGTAAACATTGTATAATATTAATATGGTAGTTTGCCTGCGCGTTCGATATTACAGAAAATATTGCAGTGCGAATATTAATTATTGAGTGAACATATATAATATATCCGTGCTTACAGTGCCGCGCATGGGATGGAGGCGACTTTGTGAAAAAAGTTTTTGAACCAACTGCTTACTGATTTACTGTTTTATAACTTCCGCATTTTTAACATTCTAGCCGTTTTCAAAGCATTTAATATAATTATCTTAGAGATTTGCCGTTTTTTCGGTTTCATTGTACAAATATCATTGTATGTCGTAAATATTGGCAAAATTATTTCATTTTTCTTAATATTCAGACGTCCTTATGTGATGCACAATCTGAACAACGAAACGGCTTGGCCCTCTGTGTGTACATATGAGTGTTAAAAGGTATGCATGAATGTATATTGATAATAAGAGATAAATCTCCCAAGGAGTGGTTCAGACTCAAAATGATACGTGCAATCAATACACTACAACTCAATAAAAAGATATCCGATGCTTTCTTTAATATTTTGACGTCGTATCTGTCGTGTCTGGCAGTACTCGGTATAAGGTAACAAACAGATATTACATCAGACAGCAAAAGAATCATTTTTTCATTAATATGTAATATTATATACACCTACCTTTGTTTAATAAGCCGGACCGGGCTTGTTCACAAATAGTCATTTAAAACAAATATAACACAGAATATATGAAATGCGCGTAGGTACATAAAAATATTAAGCAATAAATTCATTATCGCTGCTTATTAAATATATCATAATTGAGAATTTATCGACTATATTGTATTTGTATCAGTTGAAAATTTTATTCCGTGGGACTAAAATGGTTCAAAAGTTTAATCAACAACTATGCCAGTTGTTACAAAACTGTCAAGAATATAATTACATATTTACAATTCACCAGAACAATAGTACATAGTATGCATACATCTTTCTTAATATTATTTAGAAACAAATATGCTTGATTTGAAAAACAGGACCTACCAAAATAAATGATAATAATACATACCCAGTGTATAATATAATACTAAATAACACATAAACGTTTTGTGTGATTTCAATTACAGTTTACAAAAACGAGAAAAATATTAATTTAACTAATTTAATATTGCTGTTATCCAATAGTATTAATGTGACAAGCAGAATGCGAAAAATGTAGAATTTAAGGTTAAATATTATTACGCAACGCTTAAAGATTCTTCCTCGGATACAACAGTAAATAACATATTAGGCAACATATGGGGTTATATTTATAATGCATTTATAACAACTAGCACTCGCTACCGGCATCGCAATAATATATACTTCCATGCTACCGGGCTTCATTTATACACGAAGTGAGAAAGCAATGCATGTCGAGTACTTGCTTAGCGGTAAATTTCCTAACCATTTTTCGCTAAGTTAGTTTGGGTTCATTACATTGTTTTGTCGTTTCGTAAATAAATGGCCCTCGAAATGAAAATAAATGAGAAAAGTGTCTTAAAAATGTATACAAATGTGTGGTTAAGGCTTAATAAATGACATATAACATACATATTTATTTTTATGTATGTATTTTCAAGTTTTCACTCCCTCCAAGCAAAGAATATTGGTGAAATTTTAACATGATACTTTGGCTGCCAATTCTAGATTAACTGTTTTTTTCACAGTCTGATTTACCCATAAGTGCACAAGGCACGCGTCTAGAGCCTCAAAAAATTCGGATGAAAGTACAAAAGTAGAAATCTTAATATAGTCTGAGACCTACAAAAACGAGAAATCATAAATTACTGGACGAAAGTAGATAGAGAAAAAAGCGTGAGACCTAAAAAAACTATCGCGCCTGGGGCCTCCCAAGAGCTAAATCCGCCACTGGTTTTACTTTCAATTTTTAACATCACCGAAGATCAGTAAGAGACTAAATTATTTTGTACAGCCAAGCATTGAAATTAACCTGAAATAAAGGGATAAATATAATTGATTTGAATAAATAATGATTTTGAATCTAATGTAAGGAAAATTGGGCTTCAAATATACTATACATACATGTATTAAAAATAAGAGAAGATTTATTTTTAATTCCCAGAGATTATCTTCCTGACTTACGATATTGTCTGAAAATTGTATAGGATTGTACTCTGTATATACCTATTTCTCCTATCAAATTATCTCTCGAAGCCACAGTAGTCCAGGTAATATACAATAATATTTGTCCTAGTATTCCTGATATTCAAAGGAACACACATAATAGTTCACCACAGCGAGCAGCTAGGGTTAGTAATATGGTTTGTCACTATTCAAACTGCCACGTATGCTATTGTCCCCAGATTTGTCATTGGTCAATATGTGACAGTGCATGGTGACGTCATCAGTCACGTGAACATCACTAGCGTAGTGGTGGAGGACGGAGGGGAGTATGCTTGCCAAGCGGAAAACCGAGCCGGTAAATCAAACCACGCAGCACGCCTCAATATCTATGGTAAAATATTATAACATTGAATTCATAATTAATTTTCAATTAATATTTTAATTATAAGGTTAATTTTATTCATAGACTTGTAGTTACACAGTTCAATAGGCCAAATGAAGTGAGGAAGTCACTTTTCAGGACTGATAAGACTCATCATTATGCTAGCGAAAGGTGTTCAGGAAATTGTTGGGAACTTCATATTTGTTGGCATCTTTCTGGCATGGAAAAGTGTAATGTTAATTTATTTTCAACTATTTTGATTATCAAATGTCTACTTTAAATTAAACTGTATTATGAGATAGTTGACAAAATTAATTTAAATTGAAATGCCATTATGTCAGAGTATATATTTGATAGAGATATTCACAGTAAAATATACAGATTAATGCTGTAAACATATTATCCAGTGTCACTGTTACCAAATTTAAAAAATATATTTTTTAGGAAATAAGCCACAGCAAAAAAAACGCATTTGTATATCATATCATCCGGAAATTCTTTCAGAGTTTTAGTCACATTCTGCATAGTTATAATTGCCTTTCAAGTGAAATCATACGCACAAAGATGACTTGGCAAGATCCTCCGCAACATGTGTACTCATTTTAGCTAGATAACCCCCAGTTGACAGTAGGAGATGCGCGAAATCGAGATTGCTACAGCACCGTGGAACATGAGTCACTTTTATTTTGTTTTTACCCTGGAGATAATATCTTTATGTAATTATCAAAGTCTTTAACGCGTAGCCAGAGATTAACTCTCGAACATTATTTTGCCACATGAGTATAATAGATTGACTAAATAGTTAACAGCCGTTCCTCGTAAAAATTACTATTTACTCATTGCATACTGCTACGTCTCTTGTATATGTTCGTACTATACTTGATTGCGTGGCAACCTAAGTCTTGGGTAATTTAAATTTACTCCTGATGAATTTCTGTCGAGTTAAATAAATCGCTTTTTTATATCAGAGCTCCAGGATAGGCTGATTAAGACCAGGTGTAAGGACGGGGCGGATGGATGGAGGGGTCAATTTAATACGGTCGTATTATATTATGTTGGTGTATAGTAACAATGCATTTTATAATCACCAATGAACCTTAACAAATTCAACTTTGAGGAGATCCTTCGAGGACCGCAAGATATGATTAACCGCTTAAAATAATTTCTACTGAACTTGACAATATTCCTGTACGGCTACATTCTCTTAGACCGCAAAAAAAACAAAACTGAAATTACTTACTGCCTATTAATAATTAAGATCATATTATATAACCATACACTTTTTTTCATATTATAGTAAAATTGATAGATTGGTTGGAACAATTTCTGAATTTATGTGTTTATTGAATAGGTTTACCATTCATTCGACCGATTCCAAAAATAACAGCTATTGCCGGACAAACGCTCACTCTGAAGTGTCCCGTCGGAGGATATCCTATAGAAAAAATTCATTGGGAGAAAGGTAATTATATTTAAATATCCTCAATATTTCTTTTCACATAAAACCGTTTGATTTTTTTACAACAGACTAAGTTACCCGTAGATTACATTCAAGGTAAAATTGACCTCTATACAATTAAAGAAAAATAATTATAATGGCACTTCTTCGGCCTATATTTATCATAATGTTCTATGCCTGGGACACGGAAAATATTTTCATCATTAAATATTGGTGTTTTCTTTATTTATAAACCACAACAGTAAAATTGATGTAATCTAAAATGTGTCTTATACTGATGTCTAAGATTATTTTATTGAAACAGATGGTCGGGATCTCCCTAACGATCTTCGCCAGAAGGTATTGGCTGACGGAACTCTCATCATTTCTCACGTCCAGAAATCTCTAGACGCTGGAAGCTACACATGTGGAGCAAGGAATAAGCAAGGGCATACAGCGAGGAGAACTGGAGAAGTTTCAGTAATAGGTAAGACGCACCGACACCGATGTTGTTTTTCACAAGAAACTAACATTCTCCGGTAACTAACATTTTTTCGGTAAAATGTCCCTAGACCCATAAATTATACCGTAAGTCTGACTTTATGAATGTGATATAGCTAACATCTCTCCACTTCCAGGAAAGATGCATGTGAATTAATTATTGAAATTATAAGAGATTATTAAAAATATCTGAAGTCCAGAAAATATTCCAGATATTCCAAGCTCCAGAGAATATTCTCAAATGGACAAGAAATTGGTCAAAAACCAATCCTTATTGAAACATAGACACTGGGCTCATTTCTTTAGATTTTAGATTGAACTACTACCACCTATAATACCTAAACACTGACAGTGAACTTCCCTACAGACAAAAAAGCGCTCGACCCCCTTTTTTATTATTCATAATTTGCTAATATTATTTTGTCATTCAAAGATTTTCGTTTTTTCTTCCTCGCGTAAAATATATTCAGTCTGCGGACAAATAAAACATTTTTGATCTAATTTAATATTATTTGAATATGATACCTCATAATTTTAGGGTTTGTTATGTCTGTCTCCCCAAAAATTGATCTTTTGATTTTTGCTTCCCCTGAATGGCTGCGTACTTTCCAGGGGGGACATATGGACTCGCGACTATGTTGCAACGCGCTGTCACTTTGAACTTGGCCCGAGTACTACGCTTGAACCGGCATTGGAGATTTCCAAGTCAAAATTTTTCCAGAATTCACAAATGACAGAAGTTTAGCGGAACAATTACTCATACGATCGCTTGTTAACTTATAAATAATCGAACATTGGGATGTTTTTGCCTACAAATAAGAAATGTTTATTCTCAGAAAATAGCCGTGGAACATGCTGCAACTTAATATTATTCAACTGTATTCTCATTTATAATATATTAATGAAATGTATACTTTCAGTTCCACCTCAGCTTAGCCCTTTCCATTCGAGCTCAGTTTCACTGAACGTCGGCGACCGAGCTAGCTTGACTTGCTCAGCGGTGAAGGGGGACCCGCCTCTGCAAGTGTCGTGGGCAAAGGACGGCCGACCGCTGGATCCTTCCCACCGCGCCTCAGTCACAAAAGTAGACCAATTCAATAGTGTCCTCATCATTGAGAGCTTAACTCCAGAGCATGACGGGAACTACTCATGCGTCGTACGGAACCAAGCCGCCGAGGTGTCCCACTCGCAGCGACTGACTGTCAACGGTAAAACCCTACGGGGTTGCATTCTCCTTTTTGTTCTTTTCTTCTCACGTTTGTTCTTTCTCTCTGTCTACTCTTCCAGTTCCTCCTATTATTGAGCCTTTTTCCTTCCAAGACGGCCTGGCAGAAGGCATGAGAACCCGAACTATATGTGGTGTTTCGAGCGGGGATCTCCCATTGAGTCTCCACTGGGTGAAGGATGGCAGACCTCTAGATTCAGGATTGGAAGCCAACGTGTCAGCGGTGGACTCCTACTCTTCGCTCCTCAGCATTCCTAGTCTCAGGGCAGGCCATTCCGGCACTTACTCGTGCGTTGCATCCAACCAGGCGGCCGAGGTTAGCTACTCGGCCGATCTCGTCGTCAAAGGTAACGATCCGTCCCTCTTGTCGCTTACACGTGTGTGTATCCCCTCGCTTTGGCACGCAGTGGGACCGCGGCCCGGAATCCGCAGAAGGTAACAGTTGCACCGTTTAGTTATTTCGCTGTTTTTTCTTTTCCCATTTTATTTGTCCTTCTGCATGAATCTACATAGTAATTATTGTACCTATTCCTTTCTAGTGTATGTATATGTGTTCTAACTTGATTTCGGCTATCGTCTCGGCAGCCGTTATCAAATCCTCCGCGTGTACTTTGCTTTTACAAAAATTTTATATTTCATCACTACCTTCGAGTAGGACGTCCGGCTAACTAAAAATGCTTTTGTCACGTTGCGACGTAGTTGTTTCACGACTCACCAGAGCGGTCACACGCTCAGGTGTGCGCGTCTTTTATAAAACGTCCACATACCAAGAAGAAACTTACGCACGCTTAAGGTACTGTTGCATTAACCATAGAATATACATTATACTAACGTAACCTTTGCAATTAAATTAAAATCAATAGCTTGAATCTTATAAGTATTCGCTTCAACTCAGAGCAATAGTCCCTAGTAGTTAGTCATCCATAATTATTATGAATGAAATCCCACTCGCATAATTAAAACAATAATTGTATCACTGCTAATAGCTTACGCACTCAATTGTTAAATATTAACTCAATGCAAACAAACGAACTAGTATGTTTAATTCCCTAACATACTGTAAACTGGTTATCTTGGCGTGTATCCTCGAGCAGTTGAATTACTAAATTACGGTCACCCAACCGATGCAACAATTTTACCTTGCTTCTAAAGCTAAAGCCTCGCTTCCAAAACTGCTTTTGAAAAAATCCCGTCGCAAAGGCACACGATAGTTGACTTGAGGTATCCTTTGCTTGAGAATCTTGTGTGACGTGTTTATTACTTGATGCAGTTCCTCCCCGGTGGGCGGTAGAGCCGGCGGACGTCAGCGTGCAGAGGGGCCGCACCGCAGCACTCACATGTATAGCACACGCCGTACCGCCAGCCGCAATGTCATGGAAAAGGGCAATCGGTAAGAATTACCCATCCGTTTTAATCCCGCATTGATTTCATATCTACACGAACTACAGTCCCTACATTAACAAACTACAATATCTGCTACGCGCAAGAATTAATGAGCGATTATTTGTACCGCCAATTCGTAATAAAAATCTATTTTTCTTTTGCAGTTTTATAATTTTATTTATAGCATGACAAGTGGATATGTTGTTAACTGACGTAATTCAGTGAAAGTAATAAAAAATAGTCAATGTGAAATTCGAAAAGAAAAAAACTTTTTGGCATTTTTTAACTCCTTGGATGCTAATCAGCAGCAAATCTTTATTCGCCATAACAATTAAAAATACTAATGACGATGGTTTTGCTTATTTTTTAATGATACTCACAATAAAAAAAATGTAATATTTTAAAAGATATCACACTTTTTGTCAAAAATAATTATATTATAGCATCTCGCTATGAAACGACAAAGCAGTTAAAGGGTTAAAACATATATTGTATTAAAATTGTGACTGAAACTTTTACAATAGTGTTTTTTTTAATTTAAATTACTTACGAATACAAAATATCCAGTTATCAATGTACCCCTGCTTGCTTATTACTCGAATTAATTGTATACATAGTTTTTTTTTACTCGTCATGTCATAAATTTGTTATTTTCATCTCGGTTTTCCTAGCAAAAAAAGTTAATTCAGAACCCGCTGGCGACATGATTTTTTAAAAATATTTATAATCTGCATTAGCGACCAGATATATCATACAATTTTACATCGTATTTTACAGTGAAAGATTAATAATTCATATAAGTTTAAAGTATACATATCAGGCTGCGGGGACGATTGCAGAGCGACCGTACGGAGATGCAAAATAGCTATAAATAGGTGAGTGAGCAAGAGGGTAAGTTCGGCAGCGCGTCAGTCACAACTTGCTGACTTGCTCACTCACCTATTTATAGCTATTTTGTATCTCTGTTTTCGATGTTTGGTCGCCGCGACATCTATCGTGCCCGCAGCCTTACACAGCATTGTTTAGCGCGACATTTAATTAAATAAAATTACGCAAGCGTTTATCCAACACGTTTCGAATATGCGATGGAAAATAATTCATTTTCATACTGTACAAACTCTTCATATTATATAAGACTTATGTTTTATCTCATGTTCATGGCTATATATAATAAATTCGAAAATACATTATGAAATTTCGGAACTAACTACGACACGGAAATTAAATCAAATGCTCGCAATCCGTATACATCCATTGCTTATTCGGTTAATATAGGACTGATTTTAATTTTCATTGATTAAGTGTTAAGAAAAAAATAATGTCATGTTTTTTGTCCAGATTTTCAGTATTTTTAGATTAATGATGCATTACCTATATATATATATATATATATATAATAAATATATGCTTGCCTTGTAACTACAATATAATTATAACAAATCATCTAAATGCCTATTATGTATATGATTCGAGCGGCTATTTGGCTACAGGACGCAACATGTGACCTACGGTGTCAATCAATTCACAATATCTCGCGGTTACTCAAATATTGAGGCCAATGTAATTGGATAACAAGTGAACAATTCGTCCTGTTTTCAAAAAAATATTTCAATAAATTGGCTGTATACAATATGGTTAGTCTCTTTTTCTTTCAATTCCACGTCGCTACTGTTCATCGTTTGGGAGAAATTCTTGTGACAGACAGACACGCACATTTATTTTCTATTTTATAATATAAATTTACAACGATAGTGTAGGTGTTGAAATATTTAAAAACTGACGGAAATTTCTAAGTAAATAAAGTCGTTTTGCGTAAAAAAAAATACAATTCAATATTGTATTATTGACAATTTTGAGTTGCGGAGTTTTTTTTTAATTTTCAGACCCTAAGGCACTCTCAACAAGGTATTCACATGATTATTATAGTTTCCAGTCCTTTTTTTATCCATAGCAACATATTTCAAATATATCATTATGTTCTTAAGTTTGTATAAATACTGAAAATTTGAACATTAATCATAATGAAAATGAGAATCATTTTTCAGTAGATAGCAAAGTGTAATTTTCTCCACCAGGCGGTAAGATAGGCGGATACGACGAGTTGAGAGATATTCCTCAAACGAAGGTGCTGCCAAACGGTACTCTTCTGCTACAGCACGCCATGGAGGACGTTGAAGGATTCTATTTATGCCAGGCGCAGAACGGCATCGGATCTGGAATCGGGAAACTTATTCAGCTGAAAGTTAATTGTGAGTATTTGCCTTTGAATTGCTTAGTTAAGTAAAGTTTTTATTGTAACTTCTCCTTCCATGTTCTTATTTATTACGGTTTCGAGTATGTCTAGACAAAAATAAAGCACATTTAATGTAATACAGATTAAAAAACAAAATAACTTCGTTTCAATTTGCTGCGTAAAAGACACGGTATCAAATATTTTAGCGGCATTTTTTTTTATGAAAAAACCTATAAATTTGCTAATAATCCCTTCTGTACTAGGCGACTAGCCGAAGTCTGAACCTTAGGGATAGACGGAATGCTGGTGACCCGCGGTGTCGATAACTGGATCGAGTCGGAAACGCACAAATTAAGGGGCAAAGAAAGAAACTATGATTGTAACACAAAACAAATTATTTTATAATCATGAGAATTGCTCAATACCTGATACTGGGAGGATAATCCGAATAGTCAGTAATTTAAGTCAGAAATATCTTTAAGTTATTGTAAAAATCTAAAAAAAAGAAAAAGACAAAAATTAAATATTTTGATTATGTGTTGAATAGGGATCTTAATATCATTGTGTATCCATGTTCAGTATTTAAATACAAATACATTATTTTCAAATTGATTTCGACTCGATTTGAACACGCGACCATCAGCATCGAACGATTAAAAAGCAACCAGGTCACTGAAGCAAATTCTTGGTATGTAACAAAATTGTAAAATATATATATATGTATAATTTTATGCCCAATGGACTTTCATTGAGGTTTGGAACATATCAACAATATTTTATTGAAAATTGATTCTCGGTAGATTTTAAGCCTAGGTAACACTTTCAATCGATCTACTCTTCCATCAGTTATAATCATAGTAACCTTGACTGCAAAAGGAATATGTTTACCGTAATTTTCGAACACACCAGACACGGAGCAACCGCGCGTATCCTATTTTCATTACATTTGTATCCTTGTATTATTCGTTCAGACTGGTTCGCGCAGTTGCCGCCTCCCAACGTCAAGTCACGCGTTTTGGAGGTGCAATATCGTTTCACAAGTACATTTATTATTATTGTGCAATGGATCGTTTTTACACTGAACCATTCAACGATAAGGTGGAGAAAAGTCCACCGATATGAAATATACAATATGCGGAGTATTCCAATAAAGTTACAAAGAGCCGAATAGCAGGAGTTGGTGGAGATATTTAGACAAGATACATTAGAAAAAAATCCTTTTTTTTAAAAGCAAACACAAATACATTGCCTCTTAGACAACCATTTTTGGAATAATACCACTTCACTCTTTTTCTTGCTCATCCGCATGGTAACTATCTGAACAACTTCGACTTTATCGGTCTAAAACGCACCTTTTTACATAGAAAAATCTTCTTACAATAATTGGAGTGCGTTTTATGATCCGAAGGTAACATTAAAATAAGACTTTGGATACTGTACAAAGCTATTAAAGTTAAATTACTGGCGCAATATGTAAAAAAAATATTTGAAGTCTATCAAAAATTTTGGTGTCGAAGATGATAGTTTTTGAAGGAAGTAACAACAATAGTTCAGAAGAAAGTAAGACGAACTATGCCATTAACGAGACGATTGATTAAAGAGATAATAGCTATCTATGTAGATCTAGTGAATACTAAATAAATATTGTTAGTACGAATTATTTTAACAATAAATAAAAATTGAGTAAGAATTTGAAAATATCTTTATGTACATAGAATAATATGTGTATGAAAATAAATGCAATAACGCAGATTTGTGTGATATTTTAAAGTATTTATCTGATAAGATTAATCTGCGATTTGTGAAGCTACTATCAAATGACGGATTAATATCGTCTAGTGATTATCAGAATGAATAGGAAAATAGATTTTTATCGCAGAAAACAAAGGTTTTCGATATCTAAAATGCGAAAATTTGAAATGGTTCTTATCTGAGTATGCGATCGTTTTTGACCGTTTACTCCATGATTATCCATTTACCTTTTCACTAACAAAAGGTTTAAGTTGGCTTATTTAATGGCGCTCGGAAATAGCGAAAAGAGAAAAGAGTCAATATTTTTCATATCTAATAGACTGATAACAATCAAAGTGCGGCTTATTTCCAGGTTTTTACCGTTATCAATTCTTAATTTTGAGATTCATGGCAAACTGTTTGCCCGATAAGAGACTTTCCAAATCTGACCTATTTTAATATAATGAATAATAACATTCATAACCGGAACATTTTCAAAATAAATTAAATATAAACAATGTTTCTTACAAATACCAGGCTTTTAATGAAATTTTATATCCAGTGCTGGAAAACGGAAAACTTCGGGGTTAATTTTATACAGACAAGTATTTTCATAATTACAACCAATTTATTCGTTCGTTTTCTCTAAAAAATTTACACAATCCACACAGGCGAAGGATGAAATACTTAATATTACGTAGTCAATAAATACACAATTTCCCGATATGTTTCGCTCATGCAGTCCGTAGAAAATCATAGCAATAGGTTGTCCTATAAAACATTTTAATTGTGTCGCCATTTTTAAACCAGAGTAAAAAGTTTTGTTTGCTGTCAGGACCGTGTCATGCTAAGAAGCAGAGGCGCGGTTGCATCAGGCTGCACCATACACGTTAAGTCGAAAAAGTGAGTTTTGTGATAATCGACTTTTAAAGTTTGAGTCTGTTAAATCCATTTTACGACAATGTAACTGGTTTATAACATTCATCGATAATTTAGGATTGTGATTTAAGTAACATTCAGGTTTTATTTTACTTTTAATACACATTTTTAGCAGTTTTACCGTGTTTTGAATTAAATTTGGAATGTGTTGATGAAATTTTTTAAAATAGTTTAAGAGACGTTTTAAAAATTGTGAAAAAAAATGTTTTATTTACATTTATAAAAACGAAATTACGTATAATGGTAACATAAAGGAATACAGGAATTAATATTTGATAATTAAGATGTTATAATAATTTATAATGTTGAACAATACAACAGCTTAAAGTCGAGTTCCATCAACAATAGATCTCTGCTGCATTTTTTTCAGTTGATGTGTATTTGGTACTTGGATTCCAAGATATTTTTTCCTCGGGTGATGCTTGTAAATACCTAATGCAGTTTACACACAG
>JAGVSQ010007553.1:0-15216 GCA_022683975.1 Rhyacophila evoluta
ATCTAAGCTCGCTCTCACCTAGGTGGAAGATATCAATATCCGAAGCAATCTCGTTGAATATCCGCATTGGCATGACTACTGAGTTCATTTTCCTCAGAAAATTATAGAAATTAGCGCAAAAATATCGATTGTGAAAAAGAAAAAGACGTAACACACATAGAACAAATTTTAATTGAAATTTGAACAGATTTTGGGCGCAAGTGAAAACATTAAATAAACCCAGCCCAAAGTGCATGAAAACCAAAACTGTTGTTTTATCTACTCAATATGATATTAATTAAATAAGTTATTTAACAAGACCAATCAAATTGATTAGGTGGAAGCCATTTTTCCTGGTTGCAAATTTTACAGGCCATCTTTTTTCAAAATCAAAAGTACAATTCATTTAACGGAGAAATCAAATATATTTAAAAAATATAAGTAGTATATTTATCATTTTATTGTTAAATAAAGCAAAGTATAAACACAGTTTTGACGTCTAACGTTGTTTTAAATATAAATACCAGAACAAAAATTGTTTTTGCAAATTATATTGTGAGTTTTCCTATAATCTATGTAACATATTATAATACCATATCGTGGTATTACTGGCAAAAGACGTTAAAGTAAATAAGTCGGTTTTGAGATAATCGAGTTTTAATGTTTGAATGTCTTTGTTAAATACATTTTACGACAATTTCTATCAACTAATACATTATACCTTAATAATTTGTCGTAAAATGTATTTAACAGAGAGACCCAAACATTGAAACTCGATTATCTCAAAATTCACTTTTTTACTTTAACGTCTTTTGCCAGTAACACGACGGTATATTATGTGGCTTAAAATTATAAATAAATGTATTTTTTAGCGAGATTGAATACTTTTTCTATCAATCATAATTGCAATGTTTGGTCTTGTTCCTATCATGGCTGAGTGAATAAACGTGCACATTGTTCGAAACCAAAGGTCACGGGATGATTTCTGGCAGTTGCGTGAACCATCCATTTATGTATTTTTATAAATCTCATATATATAATCATCTCGGGATTCAAGAGACCGTAAGTAATACATTAAATTTCTTTCAGCTATCATTTTATAACATTTGGATAAACAAAACACTATACAGATATGAATACCTAGTGAGTTAAATTAAAAGCAAGTCACTAATCCTCGCAAAAATTGTCTGTCAAGATGATTTTTATTATAATAAAAATATAAATGTTCTGTTTTGGGAGCGACCATAGTTAAAAATATGCAAAATATAAATTTCTGATGACTTGAGCAATTGATTGCCGAGTTGTTATTTAAAAAAATGTGACACTCGATATCTTTCAACTGTGCCATCCGTCCCGCACAGTCATTACACCTGGTCTTAATCAGGCGTATCCTGGAGGTCTGATATCGACAAAGAATTTACTTCATTTGATGGGAATGTCCCGGTAGTAATATATAATACATCTAAACACATACAATCGGTATCTATGGTATTTGCATATGGTCTATATTGGAAAGAAATCCCGTATAACTCATGATTTTATATTGAAGGTGTAATGAGCTTATTATCAAGGAAAATATTCATTTGATTCTTAAGTAAATTAAGCTTTTTTGTTAATATGGGATATTAAATATGTAGATAGTTTAAATTGTTCAAAATAATATTAATACTGTTTTCAATCCCGACATATATATTCTTGGTTAAATGTTTAACAGCGCGATTCGCATGAAAGCTTCTAAGAATCTCATTTAAGATGGAAGGATGGCTGTTTTAAGCTTCGTTTGATGTACAATAAATGAAAAAGCCCACCGTACAAGAGAAATGGGTTGTGGCGGCTAATATGCCGGAAGACTGCGGTTTTGGAGAGACTATCCGTGAACCACTCCTTGGCCTGATTATAAAACCTTAACGGCATGAAACTCGATCCATAGAAACTTTATTACGATACTATAATTAAATTTAATTATTTAAATTTTACCGTTTTTTTATAAATATATACATATATAATAACAGCTCTACTGGGGTAAATTCAAATTCATTATAAACCGATATAAATGCTATTACACTCGAGTTTTTCTTTTAATTTTTGACGAAAACGCTGTTGTCAATTACTAAAACTGGTAGGTTATAATATAATTGTTACAAATGAGTGTAATAAATAATAAAAAAATACTTAAATAACTTTAAGGTAGACTATGAAAATAAAGCAGTTATCTACATTGAACAAATTTTACAGGAGGCACAAAAAGCCGTTTGTTTAATAATTTTGACCAAACGTCAAAAGAATACATATGCACAACCGTGAAGTTCATGAAAATTAAAACTAGTGTGTTATTTACTCAGAATGATATTAATTTAGTAATCTATCGAAAAAATCCAGAAAATTTATTAGGTGAAAGCTCTTTTCCCTAGTAGCTAATTAATGTTTGTATATGTATATAAAAATATGTTTTTCAAACGTAATCCGTACACATGACAATAATTCAAATGTGTAAATAATAAATAAGTTATTTCATTTCATTTAAAAACTTATTATTAATTTGTATTTGTGACATTCGTGTATCCGGGATTCAATACGTTATTTTTTTTATGAAAGAAGATGCGGTCTATAAATAATAAAGTTTTTGTCGAACTTTGAAAGCTTTCGTTAACATTGACAGTCTGGATCACAGTAAATTGTAGCCAGTAATTTAGCTTGTATAAAAAGCTTCCTATGTAACTGGTTTATTTGAAAGCTTGATCTATTTGTATTTTAATATTTATTAAATTATTATACCAACCCTAAGCCAATTTAGTTCAACACAAGATGCATTCTTAAGAATGTATTTTTTTTATAATTAACTAGTTTATTTATCCTGATAATTTTTTATTAATAAAGATTGATTATAAGCCAGTTATCTGTTCACTTATTTTTAAATTTCTAGCTCTATTACGGGTATTTTATATGAGTTTATTATATTTTTATAGTATTGCATTTATTATGCAAATATCATTCCAAGTAGAAAACGCTAATTTATTTCGTTTGTCTTATAAAAAAGCGCCCACCGTATAAAAATGCCCTTGTATGGTGCACAATATGGAAATTAGGACGGCGCGGCCCTGCTATCAGTCAATAGCCCAGTTCATTCGATAACCAGTTCTATATCAATGAATTTTAATGAAAGGCGTAATTAGCTTATGGCCAATATGGCCACGGCCTCAGGCGCCTTGTTCCAGTAAGGCGCCAAAATGATTAATTGAGTTTTTTTATCAAATTAAATTACATATTTAGGTTATTTTTTGTCCAAAATGAGTTAACCAATCAAACCTGCAAAGTGAGACAAGTTATAATTATCGATTGCAAGTTCCAAAACGTAAAAAATAAAATCATTTGAACAACACATTCTATATATTTTTAATGAATATGATTTTTTATCATGCATTTTAATACTATTGCACATATTATAGATCCTATTATTCAATACGTGTATGCTTAAAAAAGGTGTATTTTGTTGACTGGTCATAGGCGCCATAATTTCTAGTTACGCTTCTATTCATAACCATGACCTCTTGTATCGAATCGGCTACGGAAACAATGAAGCTGGGCTCTATCAAAACCCATTGTACAGTAAAATTAAATTTCATATTGACAATAAAATATCATGCAAAATAAATCAGTGAATTGAAAATGAAAAACGATAATCTAATGAGTTATGTAAGTAGATTAGGGAAAATTCTATGTAGTACTTATTATCTACTTAAGTGGCATGCAAAACAGAGTATATTTTATATTTTAAATGGAAAAAATATTTTTTAACCTAATAATATTTTCGTATTCATATTTTGCACATTTCTTTGTGTTCAAAAATATTATTTTTCACGGATGCGACCCACTCCAGTTTATGGTATGGATGTATTATAATATTATAAATATAAGATATGTTCATCACGAATATTCAATAAAAGGTTTTGTAAAAAGCATCTTGAAGCTCATGTTTCAATGGCAACATTTTGCGTGCGAGATAACAACGCTTTCATGTGTGACTCATCCTTAAAACGTTATGTGTTCCTGATATTTTAGTTCAATCACTGTCACAAACAAATACTCAACCGTTATGGCCGAGCACAAGGAGCTTAAAGCATTACTTCTGTATTCTGATTTTAAAACTGATGCTTTCTAACTACTTGTTGAAATAAATATTTTGATCGATTTCTACTGTCTATGTTAATGATATTATTTAATTACAGAAATAAAAGCGTTTGCTGATACTCAATTATTTAGCAATGACTTTCATGTAATTAAGAAAACAATAGCTTCAAAATCAAAATATGATAATAAAGCTTTAAGCTCCCCCTTCTTCGTCAAAACAGTTGGGTATTTGCTAATTATGTTTAAATGCATTTAGAAATCAATTGTACATTATAAAGCTTATTTTATATGACTTAAAATATATTATAGTTGAAAAATCAGTTACTGATTTGAAAATTTGAAGTTCATTTTCTTTTGTGTTAAGAAAATACAAATTAATGACTTAAAAAATTTAAAGCACAAATATAACAGAGAGTATTAGTATATGAAATAAATATTGTGTAAGTAACAGAAAGTAATAAAAATAAATTGGAATACACAGGGAAAAGAGAGTCTACCACGTAAATTAGACAGATCGTATTCTAAAAATATATACAATAAAATCCATCTAAGCTCACTCTCACACAGGTGGGAGATGTTAATAAGAGAGGCAATTTTATGAAACATCACCATTACTCACCTCATTCGCATGACTAGTAGTAAGATTTTTATATATATTATATACCATGTTTGGTCCCAAAGTGAAGTATATGGATCTACAAAGTGTGAAGATATCCGCTCCGTACAGATTATTTTTTACGAGAATTGTTTGTCAGACAATTACTTTACCCAATGGGCATCCAGCCCTGAATTTTAAGATTTTTAAAATCCGACAGATAGAGAATCGAACCCGCATTCCCCGGATTGCTCGGCGCGCACGCTACCAACTACAAAAGAGACTAGTAAGATGGTCTTGCATTTAGGAATGAAAAACAGCCAATATGCTCGATTTGTCAGTTATTTATCAAATACGTACAGATCAATATTAAACAGAATGGCAGAGTTATTAATTAGACCATGATGTCACAAAACATGAAGTTCTTTCACATATGGCTAACTTTCGGATAAATTCCATACCATAATATATAATTTACATTTATCTTAAATTTGTAATTGTGGTTTTTTGTTTATGGTTAATAGATAACATAAACTGCTATCATTGCAATTGCATTCAATTATAATAGCTAACTTACTTTATGATAAGAAATATGACTCAATTTAAAAAAAATATTATTACGTATTTTAAAATTTAGATCCTCTATCAAATTTCCACGTGATATAAAAACTCTACAATGCGTATGAGACTCCAACACTGCTCTAGTGTGAAATTATGTTTTGTTTAAATAAACGCTGTTTATTTAGGAACAGTTGGTATCGCCAAGCTTACATACGAAGCTTTTGTAATTAAAAGCGACTAAACGAATTCAGGTAAGAAATATTTAATTGCTTCAAAACGTGGCAATGTTTTTCTAGTTGTTTCATTTGATCAGTGTGTTGAAAGTTTTAGTTTTTCACCTGAACAAATATTTTTTATTGTACTTAAATTCCCATCATATTATCAGGCAAACTTTGTGATAGAAATATAGAAACACTTCCGTGTACCATATATTCTTTTATGTCAGTAAAAATGTAGTTTTTTTGTGGAGGATCAGATTTTTTTTTTAATTTCCATTCATTAATGTATTTTTAATGGAATTTTACTTTTACTTTACTATTGACAGTACGAAGCTGATTTTTTTGAACTGTTATTTAAGTTATAAGTCTGTACAATCAATATATCGAGTCGTTATCGGCAAAAGATCGTAAGTGTAAAATTATATGACGCCTACGGTGTAGATTTTGTAAGTGTAAAATATATATGAAATAAAAATGATAACATAAATTTTGACTTCAGCTACCTAATGTGCCCACCATCCAACAGCCCCGTCCTTACAACTGGTCTTAATCAGGCGTATCCCGGAGATCTGGTATCGAGAAGCGATCTACTTTATTCGAGAGGAATTTCCCGGGAGTAAATATAAATTGCCCACGACTTAGGTTACCACGCACTTAAGTTTGCTGAAGTTAAAAGAAATATAAAAGTAAAAAAAACTTTGTCTTTAGCTGTCGCATTCCTAGCAGTCTTGCCAGTTCATGCGGATATCTATTTGAACTGCTTTGATAAAAAAAAAACAAAAATTATCAAATTGCCGCTTATGATCTTTTGCCGAAAGCGGCTCGATATAAATGAAATAATATTATATACACCCGCACCTCGCTTTACGGCCTAGATACCATCCGAAAAAGTTGGCTTTAAAACGAAAAGCCGTAAAATAAATCATTTAATTTAATACAAAACCACACAAATTCAATTGCATCTGTTTTTAAGTGTGCAAACTGTGACGATTTTTGAAATTTTCAAATCAATCTCAGTTCGTTAATTATTACAAACAAAAACAAAAATCAAACAGAAAATAAACACGTCGAACTCCACTAAAGCGACAACGCAGTATAATAATGACAATGGTGTGCCAGACGTTTCTCATATTTTGTGAAGCAAAATGTAGTAGTGCCATCAAAAGGGTGACGCTAAAACTCAACAGAAGGTGTCTAACAGTACAGAATTTTTGGCCGTATAACGAAACATATTGGGCCGTAAATACAAAAAAGAGACATAATTAAAAAAGGTCATTATGGCAAAATACCGTATAAAGAGCGGCCGAATAGCTAGGCATAGCTGTATTGATTATCGGTGGTTATTGTATTATTTTCGAGTAACTTTGTAACAAATCTGTATTTAATATTAGTTATAATAATTATGTTACCAGATTATTTTTGTATGAACTATTCGCGACAGCTTAACTTAATATGATTTCTCTACTGCTAAAATAACATACAAGATGCTGTGTTTTTACTTAGCAGGGCAGTATATGTGTGTATAATAAGGTTATCGATTAATTTTATGGAATGTGTGAAATGCTGTGAGAATAATTAAGGGACCTCAAAGCGAAGGTCATGTCCTCTGGGTGCATTTGTGCATTTCATAGGAGCACAATTGAATGTGTCCAAGTACCGTGTGTACCAAGAGGTAATCGCTTGCAGTCAGAGGGAACCGGGCAGTAGTGTGCCGACGGCTTGCGGTGCGGACGGACGTGTATCATTCGCTGCGCAACCTTGTGCAAACATCGCGAGAGAGTGCATCGAATTCTCGATTCAAATAAGTAATACAAATAAAGAAAGAAAAAAGCTTCTCAATAACGAAAAGCTTTCAGCGAGGCAAGTTGGATCGCATGTGACAGCTGCTGAACATTCCCCATTCGGACTCGTTTCTCTTTTTCAATAATAATTATAAATAGATTTGCGAATGTTGTAATTTCGCCATAGTTGTCGTTTCGTTACGACTTTGACATATGTGCTTATTATAATTTGATGGGGGATGGCTTCATTGGATAGTTTTTTGATATCGTGATACAGGTGTACTCGAGTTATTAATTCTTGACGACAAGTGATTTTGACGTTTTCTAAAATCGGTAAGTTATATAAAAACATAATTATTACATTTAAATATTAAAAATAACTCTATCAGATAAAAAGCAGAATATATGTAATTTTAATATATTTATGTGATCCATTGCTAGAAGTGTATTTGTATAATATATCGTCTGAACAAGTATTCTTGGTATAAAACAACTATTTAGCTTGCAGGTCAGTAGAATAAATCAATTTTTAAAATATTGGTAACAATTCTTTTTACTTGTGTGTTTATTTCATACAAAAAATACTAGTTTATAATGTTCTTTTAAATTTTGTCATAGTGAAATTAGTTCACTTTGGAAATACCTCCATCATATATGAATTGACGAATTTAAAGTTGATACTTACGCAGTTTTCTTCTAGTACTATGTAAACTGTTTCTTAAAGACTCATGTAACTAAAAAAAGAAAAAAAATATTTCACATTTTATTAATAGTCTAGCATTGAAATTATGCACTTAAAACATTAAAAAACTTATGGTCATTAATTTTAGAACATTTTTTGAATAGTATTTATAATTTAGATTGAAAATATCGAGAAAATAACGTACATTAAAAAATAAAATGTAAGAATCAATGCAGCTGTATTAAAATAAAGTTTGTTTATAAATTAAAGTTTTATTTATATTTTCATTTTGTCATAAAATTAATGCCAGAGTAAAGATTTCAAATAGTAGCCAGTTTGAAATAAATTTCTGCTAAGAATTTATTTACAGTCGATAGTTATTAAATAATTTTACGTTGTTTTTAATTTGTTAGAATTTATATTTCCATTTAAAATATATGTTTAATATTTAAAGCAGCAGATACCATAGAACTAATAACTATTATTATTTAAAACTGTATACGAAACACAACAAAAAAGCAGAGTTTGTAATTAATTTTAATGGATATCATTTGAATACAAGATCGTTGGATATGCATCGAGAGATGATGTTATAATACATTAAATAATATTAATATACATGTTACAGGCTACTTACTTTTAATTACGTCCAATAGAACTTGATACTAAATGCAATATATATTATAGTATATTTAGAAAAAAACTTAAAGTTTATTTGTAATTATTAATATCTGATTCATTTAAATACGAAAATAGTTCTTGATTATTAAAAATCGACTGTGGAAAAGAAAAAAGATGTAACCCACTCAGAACCAATTTTACAAGAAACACAAAAGCGTTTACTTAATGATTTTAAATCAAAATTAAAATATTAAATAGACACAGCCTCAAAGTGCACGAATATTTAAGCTAGTATTTAATTTATCCAGTCTCATATGAATTTAATTAGTTATTTAAGAAGATCAATAGAATTGATGTTAATAATTTCTTTTACCTGGTCGGAAATTTCACAGGCAAACTGTTTTTCAAATTTAAAAGAGAAGTTTAGTTACAAATTCGGCAGTTGTAGGTTACATCTCTTTGACAGAACGTGTATTAAGTTTATTACATTGTGATTATTGAAAAAAAGGTATTTTGACAAAACTGAAGGTTGCATTTTTTTCATTTTATAGACGATATATAACGTTTAGAATAACCATCATATAATTGAAATTATTAAAGTTATGGTTTTGTTAGTATTTATTTTATTGTATTTCATATAATAGACACGTAAAGGTGAGGCAATATGATATATTTTGTGTATTACAATATTTTTCAAACTTAAAAGCTTAATTTAGATATTATCAGCATCTGCAACTAACATCTTTTTGACAGAACGTGTATTAAGTTCTATACATTGTGATTATCAAAAAAAATATATTTTCAAAAAACCGACAGATGTGTCATTACTTTCTATAGTCGAAATGGTTCTGCACATATACAAAATCATTTTTATTAAAGTATTGCATATGTTGTGAGAAATGAATGATATTGTAAGATTAAATAAATATTTATTTGCTTTAATTCGAACTTATTCATTTTATCTGGAAATAATTGAATGAATCGGATAATTAAAAACGCTATAAAAGTGTTGAATGTTTTTTTTTGTTAAATTGAATATTGACGCTAAACAGCTTCGACGGTGTGAATTTGTAGACATTTGTATCTGTGGATTATCGTAATACATTGTACGAGGCGAGGGATAAAGTCTAATAAATATGATAATTGTGGAGGCGTATTGATTTCTGCGACGTTAATTTGAGGACATACAATAATTTGTCAAATTCAAGAGTCGGCGTGTTAATAAAGTGTAGTATTACACAGGTGTTTCAATTTAGTTACCACTCCAAAGACAAATATTTAAACATAATTTAGATATACTTACATAAATTTTACACAGTTCATTATTAAACTATTTGGATGTCTAATTCCAAAACTAAGTGCTTTAACTTGAAATGTTCTAGGCGATCAAATTTTTCCAAAAAGCGTTTTAAATTTTGAAACATCAGCAATTTAGTCATTGATTTTACATGTAAAATCGATAATATTGTATGCATTATAACATAATAATACAGTAGAAATTCGATATAATGGACTAATGCAGACGACGGGGTGTCATTTAAAGTTGAAAATCCGTTGTATAAAAATTCTGAATGCATATTTTTATTAAAAAAATAAGCTGCACAATGCAATGAAGTTTCAAGAAAAATTTTCATTATACTTTTGAAATATGCTGTTCTTTTATAAGCAACTGTCTAAAATTAGTAAAATTTTCGATACCCCAACTTTTATAATCTCATATAATTTTTCACCTTTAACCAATGTCACCTCCATCATCTTCTAACGAATGTAAAAAAAAATCAGTTACTTCTTTTCCAGCATTATTTTTTATTATTCTAAAGAAGTCAGGAACTTCTCACCCCTTTAAATCTATGACTGCATCTTAGTCAGTAAACAATTTCTTCCAACCGTATTCCAATGTTTGCATTTTCATTTTTAAATGGTATTTTTGCCGTTATATCTGAAATTCATCATATCGAGATCGATTATAAAATATAAAAAAATACTGTTACTAGGGTTTTAAATTGGACACCCAAATTGTACACACATAAGTTTTCTTTATATTTTATTAAAAATCAATTCACTTTTGCTTTAATTATGTTGATAAAATTAATGCTGAAATATTTATTCTAAAGAAAATTTTACAACAACTATAGAATAATGTAAAAATATACTCAGAAGAATTGGCCAAAAAGCTTCATTAAACGACAATTATCGCATGTTAATCTTAATTTCAATTGTTCGGTCGATTTAACTTAAACTTGCATTGGTAAACAACCCAATCAGTCAATATCAAAACAATGAAGAAACTAAATGAGAAATTTATTTGTTGCTCTAAATTTATTATTATCACAATCAATATAAATCGTTTCTAAAAAATCATTAAATAACAAAATGATGTAGCAAAAATTTTGTTTCGTAATATGGATTGAAGTAAGTAATTAAAATGGATGTTGTTTCATATAGATTAATGTATTCCGTAGCCCATCATAGTTTTTTGTAGTCAACTAACGTGTGAAAATAAAGTGCATTGTTATCTTTTTTCACACGATTTTTTTACGAATTTTTAACCATTTAAAAAATATTTTTTAGAGTAATATATGAGGCTCATTATCTTAAATTTATTGGTCAAAATATTAGACGAACTAATTTTTATTTTAAATCTCGTATGCAACTGAAAAGCTAATATAATAATTCATATAAACTATTTAAATGAATTTTTCATTTTTACTGTAGAAAGAAAAGGACGTCATCCACATAGTAAAAAAATTACTAAATTATAAATTATATATTTTCTGATTTATTGCGATCTAAAAATTGTACTCGATTATTTCACGAATGTGAAAAAAAGACATAATTCCATCAAAACCGATTTCACAGGGGGCACGAAAACGTCTGTACAATGATTTTGGGCCAAAGTTAAAATATTAAATAGACAGTGCATGAAAACTGAAACCATTGTTTTATTTACCTAATTTGACATGAATGTAATAAGTTATTTGATAACAAATAATATAATTGATGTAGATGTCCTTTTCGGTCGAAAATTAGACAAACCATTCTCATTTGAAACTTAAAAACTAAATTTTGATATAATTTGGTATTTGCAGCTTACACATTTTTGATAAAACGTTTATTAAGTTATATTTATTGTGATTATCGAAAAAAGCTATTTTAAAAAACTGACAGTTATATATTTTTTCCTTTCCACAGTCTTTATTAGCTGCTCCATTGTAGAAGTAGATATTTTTGATCCCAATCAGTAAATCAATATTACCTATATCAATAAAATGCTGTATAATGTTCTTTGTATAACCTATTTTCATCTATAATTAACTTTAAATTATACTCTATAATCTATTCAAATATATCAATTGTTTAGCTAAGGTAATTATTGGTTTCTCATCAACAAAATAATATCATGAATGTCTAGTTGTGTTATAATATATATAGACAAAATTATTGCGGCTAATTATGCAGTTTCTACTACACAGTTTTACATTTTTAGACGAAACTTTTTCTAGGTAAAATCTGGTAAATTATTTATTTCTTGAGCTTTTTTATTGAATTACGGATGTTTTGAGTAATATTAAATATTTGTTGTATTTATATTTTCGGAGTAATTACAATAACAATAATTAACTCGTTACTTTAAAATCAACTTTTTATAGGGTTTTATTCCGTTAGGAACTTATCGATCTTTGATTATGAAGTTAAATAGAGACTAGAGTAAAGCCTTTTATTAAATTTCGATCAAATTTGACAGAAAGTACACTTATGGTAGATAAGAACTATATAACTGAAATTTCGAGTTATGTTATATTATATATGGATAAAATTAATGTAGCTAATTACGCAGTTTTTACTGGTTTTATATTATTAGAAGAAAAACTTTAAAGTACTTTTTGATATCAGTAAAAATGGCCAACATCTGGCAATACACACCTTTAGAATTGAGCCACATATGTTAATTAAATTTGATGTATCGAAAACTTTATTTATTCTTTCGTTTATTTGTCAATAATCTGAACGATTTATATTCGTTCACGTACCGAAATGGTTATCTTAGAAGTGACCGTCCGAGGTGGCTCCGCATCGTTTGTCCGTTGACCTTTGTTGGAAATATGATACCGGATGATTTCATTCAACTAATTTGTGAAGTGTTCAGCGCCAGATGAGACTACAGACCCGCGGAGGAAGGTTCTTTCCGCTGCCTCTCTCCTACCTGCGCACCATGGTCAAATTTACCTTTTGTTCTCATTGAGATTTGCGATCTCTCACCGGACGTCGAAAGTTTGAATGATTACATGCATTTAATAATAACACATGTTTTGTACATTGCGTAATTTCCATAAACTATAAATTTGATACCAAAACGCCATATACTATTTCATAACTAACGACAATATTAATACGAAATAGCATCGAACTAAATATTTTTTTAGATTACTTGCACGTATATATTAAAATTCAATAATATATCTATATAACTTTCAACGAATAAGCAAACGATAAAATGTTCTACATTTAATAAATAATCTACAAGTTTTTTGTTTATCATTAATAAACTATACAATATAATACACAGTATTGATGGCTACTTACAAAATGTGTAAATTGTTTTGGATTAAAACGTATATTTATATTTATCTGCGATTTATTTTGACTTTTTCAAAAAGTTAATATTTGGGCATGTCCAGTCAATCGAGATTGTTTAAAAAAGATGGTGTTATGAGAGAGTGGTGTGTAAATTCAATGAATATCTCACTTAGTTATTACTTTTTTTAAATAACTTCATTGTCCGGTATAATAACAGTTATTTAAATTAGTTTATTATGTAAAATATATATGAACTTTTTCTTGAAGTAATAATAATTTATATTTGTAGAATTACCAAATTAATATTTTATTATATTCATTTAAAGTTGGGTGTAGATCGATTAATTGATGGTGATTTTCAGTTTTTTTAAGTGCATTTATGTAATACTTACGTTATGTAACGATTGTTGCATACGACATGAAAGAAGTCTATAATTTATGTTAATTAACAATTGATTCAAGTAATTAATATTTTTTACTGATGGTGCATGATGGAAATTGATTTGTTCCATATTTGCTCACTGCCAACATATAATATAGCCTGAAGATGCCGAAAGGCGAAACCCGGGTCGCTAACAGTGATCTCGCATATGGAAGTTTACCAGTTTTTAAATAATTTAGAATTGATTCAAGGTTTTCTAAAACAATATTTGTAGTAATGGCATATGAAGTATTTACTATGCCTTAATTTTATTCATCATTTTATTGCTGATACAAAAACTATACTGTCCAACTCATATAACAAATAGGTTGTTTATTTATTATCTAATATTCATTATAATTAGAAACTTTAAATATCGGATGTAGAAAGGAAAAAGAATGGAACTCACACGGGAAAAATTTAACAGAAGGAACAAAAAATGTCTATTTCATGATTTTAGGCCAAATTTAAAATAGTACATATACTTAACCTTAAACTTCACGAAGACTAAGACTGATATTTTATTTACCAAATCTGATATTAATACTATAAGTTATTTAAGAAAACCCAATAAAATTGACCTAGTGGAAGTCCTCTTTCACGGTCAAAAATTAGACAGGCCATCTTTTTTTCAAACTTAAAAGATAAATTGAAATACTATTTTGTAGATTGCAGATTATAACCTTTTGATATAATGTGTATTAAGTTCAATACGTTAAAATTATCGAAAAATGAAGATAATGCCCTTTATCAATCGATATGTTTATTTGAATTCAAAGGATTTTCTTTTGTATGCAACCGTTTTCATGCATAGACGGGTAATTGAATATGACGTGCCATCAAACTATTTATCATTATTATTTACTGCAGAAAATTATTTAGAAAAGTGAATTTAATTTCAAATTCTTTTGCATCAAATCAAAGATAAATTGCATGCAAATCATTGGCGGTCGATAGCAATTTAAAAGCACCACGAACGTCCAAAAAATTAGGGTTAAAATTATTTATATTACACGACTCGCTCATCTCATGTCATTTTTCGTTAATTTCCTGCCTGCCTTCGATCCCTAGCACACGTACATTTTTAAGTTATGCACATTATTGTTTCTAAAAACACAGGCTACCGAAGTTAGCCCACCGGCCAAAAGCTTACCTCAGACGCATGGTAAAGCGCGAAACCCGTAAAAAAAGAAGCTTTCAATATAATTACCACCCGGATATCCTGCGCTTTTTTATTTAACGCGTACTCAGTACGCAAAAAGATAATTTTATAAAATGATGTACGCCCATGACGATTTTGCAATTTTTTGTTTACTATAATATAACCCAACTATAATATTGACAATTTGGTTTCAAGGCGTGTGGAGTATTATAAATCTTCACTGAAGATTGATCCTGTGACTTTTTTACGGAGATTTGTTGACGGCCAATCAATCGAGTATTTAAATAAATACATTATATACATTAATTTTTTTATGTGGATACGAAAATCGAACCTGCCACCTTATCAAACGAACGATTATATTGCACGTAAGGCAATTTATACGTTTTTAAGGCTATATAACTATACAGCACTTTATATTGGCTAATATTGGTTTGTATGCCCCTGATAACTACCTAAGAAATCGGGAACATCAGCTGTTTTTCATTCC
>JAGVSQ010007554.1:0-15215 GCA_022683975.1 Rhyacophila evoluta
GTAGATCCATATGCTCCAAGTTGGGAGCGAACATGGTATAAAAAAAAAAAAAAATGTGTGGTATACCTAATTAACATTCAAGATACTACAGTTAAAAATGTGAAATGTTTTCACTACCTCACCAGCTATAATTTTTCTTTATTTCACAGTCAAAATCAGAATGGTGGATTTATTTATTCAAAATATACCGCCATTAATTCAAAAATATCAATTGTACCAGTATTTATAGTCATGTCGTTTTCTTACCTCCATATCAAGTGACAACGTCGCCGACGTATGTCTGAGCTTTCTCCAGGTGGATATTATCCGTAGTGAATATTTTGTTATGGAGAACATTGTTATTGAAGTTGTATAATAATTCTTCCAATATAATTAGAAAATTATTAATGTGAATTCATTGCGAAAACGTTACACAGATCCGTCGCGATAGAACGGTACCAACTCAAAACCATTTTTATTCACGTCACAAGGTTCAATGTTATTTAAGTATTCTAACCTCCAAACGGACGATTGCCTCAACAGAAAAGCAGGAGTCGTACGTAATTCAATTGTAAATTGAGGTAGTTTTCAAAGATGAATCGCAAACATATGCTTATATTTAACCATTTATAGAGCATATCATTTTAAGAAAAAAATACTAATACTAAATAAGTGGCTACGAAGATCCTAAAAGTACGAGTAGCATTTGGCAGCTGAGCTGACAACTTTGCGGAAATACGGTATAAAATATATCTACATAACATACTGCCAACCGAAAAATAACTATTTATTACGTTAATTAATAAAAAAAAATATGTTAACAAGATAAGAATATTATTATATTATAGTCAACATTATTTATTTCACTAAACGCTCAATTGTTGTATGATAGTTGTACCAATTACATCATATCGAAATCATGTATAAAATTTCATATTGAAATTATAAGTGAAATATATAATAATATTTGATGTACTACAAATAATTAAACTATTATATTACGTTATGTTATGAAAAGAAACTCCACGTGACAGCCAGTTGCCATGTTGTTAAAAATTACGTATTTTTTAGATCGAGCATGTTTACGTTTTCGAACATCAGAACGTCTCGGTATAGCGTTTATCTCAATTGTTATACTACGGAGATTATTTACATAGTTTTGATTTTTTATATAACAAGTTGTTGAATTACTGCAACGATAGAGCATTAGCCTAATATGTATAATTAGATAGATAGACGTATGGTAGTACGATTGTAATCGTAGACAATTATAAAAGAAGACCAAGGTTGTTCAGTGGTTGTAACAATTTGGTGTCTTGCGAATGTTGTACTGTTATAAAATAATACAATGAAAAAGGACAAAGATCGTTGTTATCTTATCTTCTCTACTGGGCACCTTGGTGAGATAACTTAATTTTATTGTATGAGTGCGCTATGAACTATTGCACAAATACTAAACATAGAAATTTATATTTTGCGAAAACAGCGATAATATTAGATGTACAGGTCAAATCTCCTTACAACGAATACCGGAGTAACAAAATTTCTGGCATAATGAATATTTTTTGATGTCCCGAGCAAGCATTCATACAATACGTAATAAAGTTTTTCCTATACTCAGTATAACGAAACAAAAAGGGTGACCCCACGAGTTTCACTGTAATGGGATTCTACCTGTAATTGGTAGACTTCATCCAAATTAGTAACAACGTATAATTGAATACTTACACAAATCACATTAGTTAATAAATAATATTCACTATGACATTATGACACTATGTTCATTCGCACAAGTTTTTTCGGCCTGCTGTTTAGACTTAAATCAAAACTGTTGAATTTTTTTACAATGGTCGTGTATATTAAGGTCATGAATTTACATATTACAATCTTAAAAAACCATGTTATGAATCGAAAGCCAGCCTCTTGCAGAGATGGACTCAAGGCAATGGCATAACTAGGGCTTTTGCCACCCTTTCTCATAAATAAATAAATAAATTGCATACTTAGTACAATCATTAAATCTGTCGAATACAACATTATTGTATTTTTTACATAATTTCGACGAAAATGTAAAAAAACGCCGTTCCCAAATAAAAAACGAATGAGGCGGACCGCTACGGTCGGATTACTTTAATACTTCAACCAATCCAGGATCATATCTGCTGTATATGATTAGATAGTATATCGTATAATCAAACTATCGTTTATTAGTAGATCACAGAATCGATTCTTTTCTATTTATATTACAAACCATTCCATTTGATAAATTCAACACTCTTGAAGGAAAGAAAATTGCGCGATCCTAGCGGGTACTGTCAGTGCATGGACACTGCGGTTATCAACAATACGAATACTTACTGCATAGTTGAGTCCGGTAAGATCGGCATCACCAGATTTGATCCACTCATAAAATTCCATTGCGTTGTCAGTAGGGTCTCCTTCGCCATACGTCGCAAGAGCGAACACAGCCATTGAATTGGGTATTTCCTTTAGCTTCGTTAATTCCTCCTGTGAAGCAAGTTCGCAATAGTAAGTAATATTACACATATTTTTATTTGCTCGAATGGTTGAAAAATAAATCCTACTATGCTTAAGAAACGAAAATATAAAACTATTACGGTCACAATATATATAAATCTAGGCTTATATATCTATCTTCAGAGTACATCTGAGAATGATTAAAAACCGATACTCAAAAAGGTGTTAAAATACTAAAGAGACTACGAAGCTACTAGGCACCCACGCTAAGGAGAATTACATTTATGTTTTTATTAAAATAATATCGATACGTACATAATTAAATAGGTGATCTCTTGTAAGACATCAACGTTCGTTTTTTACATAATTTCTTCTAAAATTGACCATTTGCAATACATATATGAAATTAATAAGATATTCAGTTTGTCACAGCAATCACAGTGTACGAGCACCTGGCAAGTAAATAACTGGTTGTATGACGCACGTAAAATTTATTGAAGATTTTCCAACAAATGTAAACCTTAAAATAAAATCCCCACTAATTGATTTCGCGCAATTTCTACGAGATCAAGTCGGCTATCGATGTCTTCAACCGATGTTTTATTTAAATTAGTCTTTATTTAGATCTAGGTGTATCCTGTTTGGCACTGATAGGTAGTTAAGTAAGACAGATTATATCCACAAGGGACAAGAAAGTATTGTATTTATTCATATTGAAAAGTTTTTTTACTATCGATCGGGTAATCAAAAATAATTTAGTGTCAAAACGTATCGAATCAAATCTATTTCACAAAGCGCTTTATAATTGCAAATTACCATTCTACTTTATATGCAACATAGAAATTGAAATTTACATTTTACGCATACGGTATTTCAGGTATAATATGTACGTATAATGGATGCCATACTTATAAATTACTGCTGACCTATATTCTATATGTTTGACACATAATTTGAATTTCTGATTTGCTTGAAATGTTGCCACATAAGAAACAACTAGGTGCAAACCTTGGAATAATTCTAAAATAATAATAAACGGATCTGAAAAACTGAATGAGTAATCAATTCTGAAAATGCCTATCCGCTGGTCTGTTGCCAACTGCTTTTATCAATTATCATATACCTGTCCAAAACTGTAGATTATTTAAATAAACAATTCATATCTGTAGTGTCACCGGGTGTCACTGAAAATGCAGATTATATTTACACATTGTTATCATGTTGATAAACCAAGAAAGAAATATATATTATACTGTGTATACTGAAACAAAGAAAGCGTATAAGAGCAGGAATAAGCTAAGGTTGACAGACATTATGTGGTCTACATTTTTTAAATTAAAAAAATTCTTAATTCTTGTAATTTATACAATCGACTAACGGCTATCAATGGAAACTGATTTTGAACTACAAATACCAATTATAATATGTGCATATATAGTCGATTATTTTATCCAATATCAGAATCGTTGAAATATTAAACTAAAATTGAATTATACTACTGTCTCAAAGGTAGCCTAGAGGTTAACATACGCACTTTGGAGTCAGAGATTCAATTCCCAAAGTTGCCGGATTAAAAAGTATCCAAAGATACAGGACTGAATGCCCATTGGGTTGAACAATTGGCTGACGAATCAATCCTCGTAAAAGATATACCAGGGAATGTCTTCACATTGAGGAAATATGTACATATATTCCACTTTCGGAGCGAACATGGAAAACAAAATGTCACACTTATTGTGTATTTGTACTGTGATCTATAAACTTCCGCTTAAATGTATTGCATCGATAGGATTTAAACCTGAAAACTCTGAACTACGGTGGTCTGCAAAATACGAGACAGGAAAATGACGGATAAAAATATATTTTACCATATCGCATTCCTCGGGGTCGGCGACCATGCCTTTCATCTTGTAGCGTACTCCTTCTTTGGCAAGGCGCCCCGCAAACTCTTCACCCGTACCCGTTTGCGAGCCATAAAATACAACCAGACTACGGCCTGATGACTTCAGTTTCTTTATGAAAGAGCTCTCCGAAGCTGTGGCTGTGAGAGTGGCAGGCCTGAAAAAATATGACTTTGAAAATCCAGGAATAAAGACGACAATTCATCTAATTACCGCATACATCACGTAAACTTTCGACACGGGTACTTACTCTATAAATTTGTTTCTGAACTGGGTAAATGTTTTTGGTATCGTGAACTGTGGAGAGAATTATGATTTCCAAGGAAAATATCATTTTTTTACACATACTTGTTGAAAGCCATGTTTATTTGTCAGAATCTACTTTGTAGTGTCTTCAATTGAGTTAGGAGTTACTTTATACATAATATGTCTACATTGTATTACATTTCAGAACTCAAGTAGCTAAGAAGGTGCACAAACAATATTGTCTGATACCAAACATGATGGACTGCATTTTTAATATTACTATATAGTGCTGTCTGTAGATAATGTGCCATTAAACACAAACGCTTCCCTCTGTTCAAATATTTCGGATTAAAAAACCATAAAAAAACGTTTAGGTTTGGTTTAAATTTATTGGATTAACTTGAAATTGATAAAAAAAATGTGAGATAATAGAAAATATTAGATATTTTAGCACAGTCACGATCATTTTTTAATTGATAGATTAAATTTTAACGCAACTACGTGATGCCAACATTTATGCATCCAGTCTGTCTTTGATACTAACGATATGTGTGTAGACATGACTCTTACGTGTAAAACTCCCATAAAAGGGCTACTATCATCATCGTGGCCACCAGCTTCAGGGAAAATGATCGTAAAAATTTTAGAGAGCGACGAAAAAGGCTGCGATTAAAAAGCATACTTACTGTATTGAATATTTAGTTGTGCTAATTTCTTCCTTTTTTTCTGGTTTCCTGATGAGGAAGTACCACCCGGCGAATAGTATTGCTCCGATTAGCATCCAATCTGACATATCGGGCATTCCGAAGAATGAAGATTCACTCTCTATCTCGGAAACTAAATCTTCTGTAGCGGCGTCCATGTTTGTTTAGTTATCTGTAACAAATAAAATAATGTCGTCAGCAAAATTTGAATATTTAAACTTAAATTTACCGTGAAATAAACGCTCACCAAAAAGGTTTTGCTTGTCAGATGTTGGAGTTAGGTTTATGGCATCTAAAACAAACGTGTGTGCTACGCTGTAAGTGTATGTGGCTGTAAAGGACATTTTTGAGATGACTTTTCTCAATAACAATTTAAATCCCAGCGAAACCAGTTTGAAACCTCACTGCAAGAATATCGCAATTCGTGAATGATGAATCAGGATATTTTATGGATATTCGAATAATTTAATGGGAAACTGGTCGGACTAGAAATTCAGAAAAATCAATGAAATTCGTGTATTATCTTTTACACAAAATATTATACTATATTTATTTTGCACTAAATCATGTTGTACTGAAAATCAAACAATATAATTGAACAAAATGGTATGTACCACCAAACGCAACATGCATAAAGTGCATTTTTTTTTAATTTAAAAAAGTACGACAAATCATTTGTATCGAGTTTCACTAGATGTATATATATTTACGTTCAAGTCGAATTAAACATATTTGTACAATAATTTAAAATGCTGGAACTTAAAAATATCAATTGCACCATCTAAATACACTACAAATCCACGCAATGTTTTTTAGCCACCTTCGCACTCTTCCATCTTCAAACGGAAGTAGTAGATTTTTGTTTGTCAAACACGCGAACACGTGTAGTAGTTTTTAAAGAATCGTAAGAAACACATTAACTAATTTGATCTTTTTTGTCAAAATATACATACACATCGACGGTAGAAAAGAAAAAGAACGCAACACACACTGACAGTTTTTACAGAAGGCACAAAAAACCTCGATTTTCTGATTTTGGGCCAAAGTCATAATATTACAAAAACACAGCCTTGAAGTGCATGGAGATTAAAACTGGTATGTAATTTACCCGATCTGATTTAAGATTTTAATTTAGTAAGTTATTTAAGAAAAGCCAATAAAATTGATATGCTCCTTTTCTGGTTGCAAATATTTACAGGCCATCCTTTTTTGAAACTTAAAATCTAAATTTAGATGCTAATTCGGCATTTTCAGCTTACATCATTTTGATAGAACGTGTATTAAGTGTTGTATAAATCGTCATTATCGAAAAATAAAATCATTTAGAAAAGAGGGTTACGTCTTTTTTACTTTAGTCTGTTTGTCATTACTACCTTACCATTCATATTACGTCATTACTAAATTACTAGTACCATTACTTTAATTTGTTAACTAAAACCAAGTATTTTTTTGTATTAGTGAAATTCGTTATATTACAAAAAGTTTTTTTGAAAAAATTAGCTTGGTTAGCTCACTCTAATATATTATATTCATTTTTTTATAGTTTCAAACTTATCTTTAATTAAGTTAAATAGGCATATTTCAACAGAATTATAAGCATCTCTCATCACTTTTATGAGAACTTTGCGGGTTCAGTATTTTAAAAATATAATTATACTGTCACAACTTTGCATATTTATCTAATACAATTCTGCCAACATAATTCCTTTGGTACGTGTTAAGTCGTAAATGCACACACGTGTACTGGTACTTTATATTGATAAAATTATTATGCGTTTTGTCAAGTACATATTTATTAATTATAATTACGCAATCATTAAAACTTCATTGTTGACGTCGCATGTTATGCGATAAACAGCGAAGTGTTTTTGTTACTTTATTTAAATATTGCATCGCATTTTACATAATAAATTCATTACTAATTTAATGAAATGAATGTCTAATTGTATAAAAATTGTGAATGCAAAAATCATTGCCAAAAAGACTTTCATATTGACTTATTACAGATTGAGCCATAATCAGTGAAAGCCAAGCTACTTTTTACGTTAGCCTGTATGTAATAGTTTTATTTCAGTTCCTGTAATATTTTAAAATCTTCAACCTTTTCAATCTTCCCTTTTGATATCAACACCAAGTATATTTTGATTAGTAATTAATAATTATTAGCATCATTCTTTGTTATATGATTGAAATGTTGCCATGGAAATAAACGTTAGCAACCAAAACATTTAATTCCTTATTAATGTTTCCAGTTTTCTTCTTCTCTTATTTATGCTTGTTTAACTGGAGTTAAAGCCTCTAATGGGTATGGCTTATGGTAAGGCATACTACGTCTGTACTGAGATATGTTAGAGATACGTGGCAGCTAAATAAAACGTTACTGACGTAAAGTCCTGGTCACAGCCGAACAGCAGCCATACCACGCCTCAATGTGTATGACAACACTATCCACGGCTGATAAATGAGAAATATTATGTATAAAAAACTGCCGTTCGTCCACCGTAACCTAAAACTGTGGTCCACATATCAGTGGATCTTGGAGAGATTTATTCGAAGGGTGGGCCCAATATCATAATACACAGGGTATTAGTATCGACATTTTATCAGCCACTCACTAGGACTGGAGTCAAAAAACTTCTTCAACTGTAGGGCCAAATGGATGTAGTTATACAGAAACCATCCATGCCACATTTGACGAAATTGAGATTTTTACATATTCGTGATCGTCAACAATAAAATTAAATTTGCTGAAGACATTCAACCTAAATAAGCGTCACAAAAAAATAGACATTTTTTTCTAACCCACAACTACAATTTTCTTCCAAAAAACACGTTCAACCCATCCAAGTATTTTGAACGCTTTCAGCTTTTTTTCACATGAAAATTATTATTACCATACAAATTAATCTGTAGAATCAATCCATGTGGGTTGAATGTGTTCAACCTTAGAATAAATGACAAAAATCGCGTTTTGCAGAAAATTTTCAAGTGGGTTTCTACAATTTAAAATGATACATTTAATTCTGCTGAAACCATCCAAACCATACAGATGGCGAAATAAATTCTATATACGACACAGAAAATCAGGTAAATATTCTAGTCAATATAATATGCATGTCTCAGTCTAAAAACGGTTTTTGACTATTGATACACTATTGGAAGATATTAGTACTTACAAAAATATGTATCTGCTGATTCCCAAAAGTTAAGGACTACAGAAATGAAGGATAAATAATCTAGCCGAGATAAGATGTATCTTCTGAGAATGTAGAAAACGATAAAAAATACTCGAGCCAGTTCAATCAATTGGACCATCCAATCTGTTTGTCACAGGGGCGTATTTTGTTACAAAAAATACTAAAAATTACTACGTCACATGACAAGCATCGGCATAGTAACAGTTTAATTAATTGTATATCGGCATACAAATATTTTTTAAAAGCCATATACATCCGTGTAACACACGCACACACAAAAGGCTAGGATAGGAAGCCTTGTGCGCCTACCCCTATACTAAATAAGAGGATTTCGATTCAGTAACAAAAAAGCAACTTTCAATAAACTGGGAAATCACAATTCTCCTCCAAACAACTTAAAATGATGACATGAATTTGAATTTAAATCACAAATATATGGTACTACGTGGAACACAGCAAGTATTTGGTAGTGGATTATAAAAAGTTAAATTATCTAGGAACGAACACTTGAAAAAAATCGACAGTAATTGCAGTTGTTTAACCGGTCAAAAACTTTCGTATTGTTCGGTGATTGAAACCGGTCGGGCGGCTTTCGGACGAACACACAAGTTTAATGGATATTTTCAAATGATTGGTCCAAGTTATAATATTATACGACCCGTACATACCATCCAATTCATTTAAAAGAACCTTTGATCACATGCATGTCCACGTAGCTTGTTTTACAACTTATATGGTAATTAAAATATTAACATATACGACTATATAGCTTTAAATAATATGATTTTGTGAGAGAATATTATTACCAGCCCACATGAATCCACTGTTTGTCAAAAGCCTTTGCAACTGATGCCGTTTCTTTGGGTCCTGTCATTTCACTGCTACATTCTTCCACATTAATTAACTATGTATCTCGTTAATCTACCGGTTTCTAGGTCTGCTCTCAGTCTTAAAACCACTGAACATCTAGATTTCGTAGGATTTTGATTTGTTCAGATTTTGTATTCAACCTAGTTTCCCTGCTCAATTCCTCGCAAGATCCTTCTTTATATCGCAGTGTTTGCTCGCTTATCTAAGTATCACGCTAAATTATGTTCTTGCGTGTTACTTCCAGGATGTAGTATCTCGATCTTTCTTTTGAAAAGAGATTATGTTTTATACAAATAGTAATGACAAGAATTACACGCTGGTTCAACACTTTTCAGTTCAGGCGCAATGGGATGCCATTTTGAAGTACATTGTTCAGTCGATAAAAAATTCAACCCATTCAATAGCCACGTCAAGGTTTGCCCATCCTGCATACTGCAAGTAAACAATCACTGGCGAGTGGCCAATCACTGGGTAGTTTGCTCTATATGTAGATGAAAATAATTAGATAGCACCTGACCAGTAACGTATCGGTAGGTGGACGAATCGGTTTAAAAATTTACCATTCTCTTAAACTTTATGAAAAAATACGATTTGATTATTTAGGTAGAAGTTATTAAGTTATTAAATCCGTGAAAAAACATTAATTAATTGAATTTCTGAAATGAATTAGCAGCCTTCAAAGAGTACTGAATGGCAAAACGTTAGATCACGATCAGATATTTTATTTGGAGTGTTTTAAATACATTTTGGAAAAAACACACACATTTTGTATATTCCAAAAAGATTGACTTGACAATAATTTTGAAAGATATTACTATGGAATTTTCTATTATAATTGATTGAAAAAACGACGAAGAAATCGTATAAATGATTCATTAAATGAAAGTAGATTCTGCAGGAAAAATGTATATGATATCCCGTTACATATTTGACTAAAGAATATCTCTCACCGCAAGTGCAGGCGTGTTTTATGTCACTTTCTCTGACCAGTGTAAACTGTCGCAACCAAGCAGCTTCACGATAAAGTTTTTACATAATTATTTGTCACCACGGTCACCGAGTTGATAAGCGCTCGCGCATAGGTGCCGGAGGTCACAATTCATACTCCGCAGCTGCATGATGCAAAACTGGATGCCCCAACGGATTGGGCAATCGGCCCACTACTAATCGTCGGGAAAATAGAACCTGTCTTAACCCTATATATATAAAATATATATGATCTTGCCCTTAAGATTTTCGAGATATTAAAACATTCAAGAACAATAATTTAACTTATAAAATTTGAGACTCACAGATGTTTGGTGTGCCATCGTATCATATGTTTCATGCATATGCATTAATGAGTTAATGAGTTACGTCGAAACTGTTTTTCAGATCTAGTATATTGTATTTTTAGTGAGAGAAATCGTCCCGACTCACGGGTGAGTCGTTGGCGCACAGGACACGTCATCGCCCAACTCACCGTTGAGTCGTTGGCGTGCATACGGTTTAACTTCATGTAATGGAAATGCATGTGTTCCATGGCCGAAGCGTTCACAAAAAAAGGCACTCACAATCACACACACACTAAAATTATCATATTTTCGTGGAGTTGTATATGGATATATTTATACATTGTTGTACCCCAGAGATCAAGGGATCAAATCAAAACTATAAATAGTTACAGTATGTACGAGTATGTTTCTACGATTCTTTTACTTACATATTAACGCAACTCGCAACGACGTGGAGGTTTACGGCGTCATGAATAATAACTGAAGTAATAGCATTCTTCACACAAGATATTATTTATAAGAAGGTAAGTGATCGTGAATACAATACACATTTGTTTTAACACTAGTTAGAAGTTTATTGAAACAGTATTTTGCTATTAAAACATATAAGCCATGGTTCAGAATTTTGCAGGATGAATTACTAACATATTGTTCGATATTGAATATGTTGAATTAAGTCTACTCATTTTTTATATTGACTTCTTCATCATTCATCAGTGGCGTAGCTACATATTCAGCGCCCTGGAGCAAGTAAAATTGTAACACCCCCTATGGTTTCTTTTTTTTTGCTCGCACGGTACATTGGATGTTTTACTTTCTATCATGGCTTGCGCCATCCCAATAATATTTTGCGCCCACACCCCTTCCATGATTCGTTTGCCTGGAACAGTTCGCTCCAACTGCACCTCGGTAGCTACGTCATTGTCATTCATACTGTTACAGTATTGCATCGAGAATTTTGGTTTATTAACTTTTGCTCTTTTTTACTTTCAACTGCACGGTTTAACATTGCTGTCAACCTTCTTGTTTATATTTAAAATATGCATTTAAAATATTTAAAACATGCAAGCTACGACTTTTTATGACATAATGAGATTTTTTAATTGAAACTATATTACGTTCTTCAGAGCAGAAAAAGTGATACAGTAAGAATCGTATACAACGTTTCTCTTTTACGGACTAATAAACTATGTTTCATTCGTTATTTTGCAAATGAATAATAATAAAAGCTGTTTGCTGATGGTAAAAATTTCCGTTTTCGCCAGACAATAATTATTATGAAGAAAGGCACTGCGTTGGTAACATCATCGTTATTTTATTGAAAATCGTCACGAAATAATGTTGACGTAACATTTCAAACAAACAATCAGCTCTACAATCGTTCCGCTATACTTTTTACATTTTTTAAAATAAAATGATATGTAATAATAAATATAATACGTAGTTACCACAAACGAGATAATGATGACGTCGTCAGAGTATGGATCATAAATTCAAATTCAAAAAAAAAAAATCATATGCATTTTATTATCGAATTCTAATTTCAACAAACTCTTGAAATAATTAACTATGATGATAACGAAATATATCGAATTGGCAGGGCCACGCCGTGGTAATATTTAGGTTGTGCACCGCACTGGGGCGCCTGGATATAATGGACCACTTATCATAAAAACGATGACATGAATTAGGCAGTATTTTATAAATACAATGGTATTTGCACAATTAAATTAAGCATACTTACTATAAAAATATAAAATACTGAAATAGAAAAGGTTTGGAAATTAAATAAATATGCAAGTTATCAATCAGTAGAAATATGTGGACAGGTGGTTTAAAACAATTTTTGCACAAAGTCGCCTCCCACCTACAGCGCGGCATTGCAAATTACCATGTACTATATATAAAAGTATGTGTTATTCAACGTTAACACAAACATTGTAATACATATACAAAGGAAAAGACTAAAATCATCATGTACGTCACTGTCATGAACAGCGTTGACTTTGTTTTTATGTCTTTCTTTGTTCCCTTTGTACGGCTAGTTTTCTTTTTTACAGTTTTTATTTAATATAATGAATAATGTAAATACTGCAAACAATTTTTTCGTGTTAAAATATTTCACAAGAAAAGAACTAGCTTAAAAAAATAGACGATGAACAAATATCCAGAGTGTTTTATCTATTTACGCGACAGTTCCAAATTCAAATATTTAAATCGTATGCAGGTTCATTTGAGGCTAATTTCATTAGTATTGTTATATGCATACATATACAAATAATAGACTGAGTTCTTAATTGTTTTGAAACATTCTGTAAAATTATTGTACAATTTTAATATGGGGTAATTACTATTGTATTTGGGTATTAAAAATTGATGATTGAACAGTTTCTACCTAGCAAACTTATCTTGTAAGTAAACATTCCGTTTATAACACATTTTGGAATTGAAGGAGGTAAAGTATAAATACATAAAATACACTGATAGGCCTATTGCAAGAATTGCGAAAAAATATTTAAAACGTCACTCGCCATGCGACACAGAATCTAGTGTTTTAAAATAAATTATTTCCTCATACCATCGCACTGAAGTAAACAATGATAACATTTATTTCTTAATTATTTTTATCAACACTAATTTTTATTTTGCAAACCCTTATTAATATATATATATTTTTCAATTAAGAACTTCAAATATCTTAATTTTCAAACAAAAAAATAATATCACATAATCGCCATTAAAATGTGTATACAGGCAATAAAAATATTGCCAAAAATCGGGACAATAAATTCACGACACAAAATAATTTTGTATATTTTAAATATAGAGATACATAATGACTTTTTAAATACAATATTTCCACGTATCTTATGTCGAGTGAGCTAGTCCAGTTGTTTGTTTACATTGTTTTAAAAATAATTGGCTCTTACCTGATTGCAACTAAAATTAACTAATGTTACTATTAAACTTTATTATTATAACAATTATTCGCGTATTGAAGTTAATGTTGTTTTATTAAAAAATGATACACCTTATCATGAAGCTACTTTAAAAGTTACGAGATGTCTCTGATGTGAAGACTCCTTTTAACGTTTAATAATAAGCTATATTATAATGTAAATAATTGCAATAAGCGAGCAGTTTAAATATAGGTGAAGGAAAAAGAGGCAACATCTTCAAATATTCTTAAGTAAAGCAAAAGTGTGAGAAAACTATGGAAATTGTCAAAAAATTCATTTTGCAATTAAACACGAGCCGAGGAGATCGACGAGGATTTTGGAGACCCCAAGGCTGAGAAAAGACCCTTGAGTGAATGTCAGGGAAATCTTAGAATACACCGAAAGAAGATGAATAATTCGTATATATTTTTTTAATCAATGTATCACAAAGTTTCGGAACCGGTTTACGTATTATAATTTCAACGGATCTTTTAGGTCACGGTTGCGGTTACATAAGGTATGTTGAAAACGGTTTACCTGCTTTTATTTATTATACTTTTTTTCACAGAATAAGCAAGTGAATTTTAAATCTATGTAGTGAGATTAATAATGCTTGAAACGCATCTTTTTTAAAACGTGTATTATATTATGGTTATTAATTGTAGCCGTTAAAAATGGTAAGATATCCTCAAAATTTAAAAGTTACTTCAGAATGATACAAAACACATGAACATTGCAAATCATAAGCTTGACCCATTCACAGCATTTCATTCATAATAATAACATACGGATCTAAACTAAATACAGTAGGTCCTCGACTTACGCGGTTTAGAAAAATATCGATTTTGCGATATAGTTGCGCATACTGTTGACATTCAGGAATATAGTACGTATGTATAAACAAATTGCATATGTATGTATGTACAGTGCTGGACGTCCTTGAATTTTATTCTAAAAATAACACAGTTCCCAAGTGGAAGAATGCTTCAATTTGATAGACAAATGAATAGCTCATTTAAAAGCACAAGCTCCCGACACTGATACTTCACTGATACGACACTTTACGAAAGCCAATAAAGCAGTTCAGGACGCTGTTTCTTGTTATAACTTATCCATTATGAGAAAAAAAGATCCACCGTACAAACATCAGTGGATACATATTTCTTGTTGCATTAAAGAAGTCCCACATCTGAAGATATTGGAATGGAATAGTGCAGGTATCGTGTCGTGACATTTTAATGAATGTATGTACAAATTATTTTTACATTTTTCATTTTATTTTGTAAAAAAGTTTAAAATAACTATGTAAATACTCTGCACAGATGACCGGCAAGACGTGGTAAAGCAGTTGACGCAAAAAACGGATATCCAGTTTAATTAAAAAAACTATTTTTACAATAATAAATAATAGAATAAATTTTTATAATTTTGCTATTTTAATTTTAACCTTGTATATATTATACATAAAAGAAGAGGTTATGAAATTTATTTTATGTATAATTTTGGATGTTTGGAGGGAATTTATTTATATTTAATACATATCGAATAAGTATTCCTTGACTTTTTGTAGACAAAACGACATGGACACGGGTCCCGTGTTGTGCGCGTGGCTCCAATGTTTCAATGG